>ONZK01000754.1:19101-30741 GCA_900322385.1 Pharnaceum exiguum | reverse complement strand
ATGCAATGGCAATAGTGGTGTTCTTGTTTGAGTTTGAAGTTTTGAACTGCCTTATTCTCCTCTGCAAAACACTTTTCTGTAGCTTTGTAGACTCACGTTGCACTGTACACTGGTACTCGTCGACCCGTGGCCAACTTTTTTTAATGTTAAATCTTTGACTGAGTCTTCAGTTTATGTTTTTTTATTGTGGGAACGATGAGATTGGTTTGCTCATATCTTTTTAGTTTGTTTGTATCTATTTTAGCTGTTAACTTGGAGTGTCTACTGTGACTGGTACGTTTTACAGTGGTAGTACTGAAAATCTAAGACCCATGTTATAAATTCCTAATTCATGTTATCTTCCCCAAACAGGATGTTGAGTATTCTGGTTGTGGCATGCGTCTATGATGGTAATTATTTACCTATTCTCCGACCAAGGTTCAGCTTTAGCTAAATCGAAGAGCTTGATAAGTGGAGGATTCTATGATGGAGCGTGGCAGCTAAATTGCTTATGCTTGAGTCAATTATCAAGCCAGGTTTACGAAGTGCTTCAATTCCATGCAGTGTATACAAATATAGTGCTAGGCCCTAGATAGCTAGCAGAACCTATATACTGTATTTGATTATTGGTCTTCTTGATAATGTTATGGCATCGACTTAATGTGCCGAAATGGGTTTTGTTGCACATTCGATTCTATAGGCGAACAGTAGTTAGAAATGTAATGACATGTTTTTCAGTAATTTATCATTTATCATTTGATGCTGATCTTATATGTGTGATTCTGCATTCTCGTATTTGTATTGAGCCCAATCCGAAGTTGCAAATTAAAGTTGTTACTCAACCACTACCGATTGGATATTCTAGCGAGTGTTCGGATTTATATAGACATGAAATAATGTCCGGAAAAAACCTTTGCACTTTATTGACGATGTTCATACAAATATACAATCAACCTTCGACATGAAGGATCACGTTCTCGTGCCTTCTGTTGCTTACCCGTGACCACCATTATTAATGTAGAGTACTCTTCTGGAGTTCAGGGCGCAAAACCATAACTTTTTTCTTTTTTAAAAAGGTAAGGAGTGGAGTAGTAAGAGTCTAAGACTTGAGGGCATCTTCTCGAGACACACTTATTGTCTATTATTCTCTGGACTAAGAGGTGTCCGGTACTATAGTCTTGTTAAAAATATGACCATAGTGAGTCATTCAATCAGTAGCTCTATTTCCTTTCCAAAAAATGTGGACTCAAATGCCAGTATGCGACTATACTTCCTCAAATGCCACTGCAAACTATCCTCTAAAAGTGAAAACTAGTCAAGCACTATTTTTTTTCTTTTTTCTTTGTGAGGTGACATACACTAATGTTAATTTTTTTTATTTACACTACCTCCATAGTAACGATTAGACATGCTCTTTTGGCGAAGCAAACCCAAATTTGTGGGAGGGATGGGATTCCGTGATCTCAGGGTCTTCAATGATGCTCTTTTGGCGAAGCAAATATGGAGACTCGTGCAAAATCTCAATTCATTATGTGGTAAGGTGATGAAAGCCAAGTACTACCCGAAAGTCAGTGTCTTGCAATCTGCGCTGGGGTCTAAGATCAGCTACGCGTGGCGGAGCATTTGGAGTTCAAAGGCACTCTTTCTCGAAGGCCTGCTGTGGTGAGTAGGGGACGAAAAGTCGATAAAGGCCCGGACTGATCCATGGTTGCCGGATGAAGGAGGGCGTTTTGCCACTCCTCCTCCTCCCCCTGGCTGTGAGCATGAGACATTTGCAGAGTATATTGATGTTGGCCAAGGTGAGTGAGATCAAGAAAGAATCAATAAGTCGTTCAATGAATGAGAAAGGAAAGTGATCCAGGTTATACCCCTGAGCGAAAGGATGCCCTCTGATGCAATCCAATGGGCGTTTTCAAGCAATGGGGAATATGTTATTAAGCACGCGTACTTGCTCGGATGCTCCATTGATCTGAACAATACTGTATGAATGCTGGTCACTTATTTGGGACGCTCATATCACTCCAAAGGTAAACTCCAAAGGTAAAGCTGTTTCTCTGAAAATTTGCTAATGAAATTGTTCATGTTCGGAGGCTTCTCCACCAACGTCACATTGTTGCTGATGCCGGTGTAAGTCTGCCTCTGAAATTGCTGAGCATGCTCTGCACTGCCCGACAATCAAAGAAATATGGCATGACAGTCCAGCGCAAAGGTTCTGACTTGGACAACTGATAGCACAACTCAGCTCTTTCGTTACTGGCACAAAGAACTCACCAGTGACCATTTCCAACTAGCCATAACGTAGGCTTGATTGGGAAATCTAGTTTGCTCGGAATCAGTTATAGCACGAATCAAATGTCACACCTGCTGCGACTGTGAGAGAAAGAGCCTTGACGCTGGTAGACGTTTTTTTTAGGGAAGCTGGTAGACGATTTCAACAAGCTTTCAGCTACCCGGGCATTTTCTCCAGCAAACTATCCTAAAGTTGGTGATCAGAAGTGGACACAGCCACAACCAGGTTACTTCAAAATCAACGTCGATGCTCATTTAGATGATGATGATGGTTATGTAAGACTGGGTGCCAATGGACGTGACTCAGTAGGAGTTGTTAGATTCGCTGCAGTTCGAAGAATTAGCGCCCGCTGGTCTCCTGTGATAGCTGAAGCCAAATCGTGTCTTCTTGGATTGAAACGCGCCCATGTTACGCATATGCGTCGCATTGTTATTGAGTCGGATTGTTTAGGTCTTATTTCTTGTTTTACGAACTTTTCACCTAGGTTTGATGATCTTGCTTTGGTCATTGAGGATATTAATGCTTCAATTTCTTTGTTTGAGTCGGTGAGTTGGTGCCACACCAAAAGGGAGGAAACGAGGCTGCTCATTTTCTAGCTCGTGTACTTCCCTTTGGTACTAAACAATGTTGGCAGGGATGCTGCCCGGAGGCCATTATCTCTTATGTAAACTCTGATAGTCGAATGATCTAATAAAGAGATTTATCTTCCCCTATAAAAAAAGACATGCACGCAAATGTAATACAATATCTTCATTTCAGTAAACATACACCTTACTCAAACACTCTACGACCCAACAAACAACAACTCCACTCTCTCACCTCTCCATATCCATGCAATTCACCCTGTAGCAGCTTAATGAGTACAACAGGACCACAGTTGTACGGACTCTAATATATAATATATTGTAAGATAATATATATTTCGTAATAAATGATGTATTACAACAGGAAAAAAGGTTTTTTTTTATACACGGCTGTTAATCAACGGTCGGGTGTGTGCACTAGTTGTTTTCACTTAACTAGCTGGCTCGCACTAGCTGGTTGTTTTCGCTTTAAGTTTGGAACTTTGGTTCGGAATTTCCATGATGATGATGGGATTTCTATGAATTATGATGATGATGATGATCAAACATAGATGACGGGATATTGTTTGTAACAATTGTGATGATACCATATTTATATTTATGTCAAAGTTTGTATCTTTTAAAAGTGTTCATGAGTTGATAAACTGTGATCTTCTCTTGGTGATGAACGATGAGATGTGATGAGTATTTCTTATTTTAATTTGACTTTGGTAGCCTATGGTGTTAGGGGTCATTATGAAGTTAGGCATACAGTTTGTGGCTTTTCAATTGTGGGGTCTGATATAAGTGTTCTAATGTTCAGTTAGTTGATCAAATGTGGTAATGTTATTGGTATTTTTTTGATTCATTATATATATATCTCTCTGTGTGTGTGTGTGTGTGTGTGTGTGTGTGTGAAGAACACAAGGCCGCTACCGGATAGGAATTATTATGGGTTGGAAGTTGTAGATGTTTATCCTTGGTAAGTTGCCATTAATTGTGTGAATGTTGGCAATAATTTTGTTCTAGCATGTGACTTGGAAAGGTTGTTTGTGTAGAATTTGGTGAATATGGGGATGTGGGTTGTTATTGTCGTCTCAATTGGATTGGGTGTAATTTGATGTGCCTTGCTAAGATCATGATATATGGTTGATCATAGTGTGTGATGTGAGAATTACAATTATGATGTTGGTGATAATATGATCGAGGATATTTTGTGAGTATTGGTTCAATGTCTGTGAGTTAAATGGACATGATAGTGATGTTTGTATAAGTTGAAGATAAATGTGAGTATAATGGTATGTTAAAGATTGGACCTTGGTATATTGACCAATATGGTGAAATTAGTTACTCTTTTGTGCGGATTTATGTTTGATCTTTTTTTGTGATTTGATACGGATTTGGTGATTATGTATTTATGTGGTTGTCGTCTTAACTTGATGATGCATGCAAGAAGTCATGAGGGATTATTGTTTTAATCTTAACAATCCTTATGATAAATGACCTTGATGTGTATCTTTGAAGCCTTATTTGATAGAGGTTGATAAAAAAAATTCTTGTCTGTAATGATATAGTAGGATTTGAGGTATGATTATACTGAAGTTTGGTGTTTTTTGTTTCATTAGATTTGATGGATAAGATGAGATGAATGTTTTTACTGTTAGGCTGAATATAGTTGGCAAAAAAAAAGATCGTTGTTCTAAATAAAGTGACCTTATTGTTTTCATTTATGATGTTCTTGAAGATTTGAATATTTGATCCAATGTTGTTTCAACTTGTTTGATGGTGTATTGTGTTCTTATTCTCAAAGGATTTCTAGCACCTTTACTTTAATGATTTCATGTGATTGTGTTTACTTCTATAGTATTATGAAGTTTCAGAAATGTTGTTAATATGGATGTAATATGCCTTTCGTTCTAAAGAGAAGAGTGGAACTGTGCCTTCACTTACAGTAAAATTGCACAGATTTTCTTTTCTTATTAGCAAAGATATGCGTTTGTTGAAGTTGGTCACTTATATGATTTCTGTTGTGCATTTAATTTTTTTCGAAGTTGTGTCATTTATTGTCTGAAATTTTTTGTGTTACGTCCATCATTGTCAATTTGTCACGGTGTTACGAACACCCACCCAACCCTTTAAAACAACTCCACCCAAATCGAATGTCACGAGGACTCAATTATTTAGATGAAAGGAGGAAAATAGGAGAAAATTGAACAATCAATAATTTGAAGTTTTGGTGGTAATATATTGTTTGAGTGAAAATTGTTAAAGATATAAGGAATTGTTTTCACTTAGTTTTTGGTAGAGATTAAGTGGTATGGATGCTTATGGTGTGGTGGAGAAAGGGTGTAAGTATAACAATAAGATTAAGTGGGATGGTGGTGGTGTTGGTGGTAGGTGTAGTGTGTTTGTTTATTGTTTATGGAAGAAGAGTGAATGATTGGATTATTTTGGGTGAATGAGTTTATTTATAGGAAATATGATAAACACTGAGAACGCCTGATAGGAAATATGTGGTGGTTGTGATGGTTGGTGATGTAGTTGGGTTTATTGGGAGATGAGAGAGAGAGAGTTAGAGGCTAAGTAATGGGATGGACTTTTTTTTGTCTTTTGTTTTTCATTAACTTTTATATTTGTTTGGTTTCCCCATAATTAATTAAAAATATTTTCCATGTACAGGTCCTTGCTTTGTAATTCTGAAACATGTTCTAAGGATTCCAATTCCAATGGCCTACTTTCTAGAATTAGAGCGAGGTATCCTATTGTCTCATCAATTTTAGTAATATGTCATTATGTATCAATACTATTAGATAATCACATATTAGACAAAAAAATCTCACTTCTTTTCGTTGACTATTGGATATGTTTACATATTATGCATGTCGAATACCTCAAATACTATTAGTTATACTGCTAGCTTATGGCTCGGGACGCATGGATGGTAAGAAGAAAGAAGCAATATGGTATATAGGTGCTACTACTGTGTCTATAAGGATGAGGATGAGGAAGGGGATGAGGGAAAAATGAAGGAAAAGCGTAAAAGGGGCAAGGTGTTCCAACCAAAGTTGAGCTCATGAGACACTACATATTGCAATATTCCGACATTTTCACCAAACATAAGCATCCCCATAATCATGAATATGTAGCTTGCAAGGGGATGTAAGAACCTTTTTAGGAAGAAAAGTGTTGAACTCAACCAACATCACTACAAAGAAATGTGCCGCCACGGATCAAATGCAAATTTGAAGGTGCATCCTAAGAAATCAAACAAGAAAAATTAACAATGTCACGTTTCATAGCACTATTTGTTATGTGTAGTTACCGTATTATGTATGGGGTATTACCACGCCTTATGATGTAAACATAACCTGTATTGACATCTGGTAATATTCTTATTGATGACGGATCCTTAAAAACTTGAGAAATAGAACCAGGAGTCGAGTTCATCATCGCCATTCATTATTAATAGGTCATTTGGGCCTCCAATAACAGCATATTAGCTCGCCTTCAGATTGATTGATTTCAGCCCATAAGCCTAAATATCAGTTAGCGATTCAGTTCAGTCCACAATACAAGCTCAGTCCACATAAAATGACATCTAAATTATCTCCATTTTGATTAATTAGTTGCATTTCAGAAATTAATTAGTTGCTTTAAGGACAATTAACCTCCTTATCCTCCATTTACACATCCAAAAAATAAGAATAACAGCCAAGGTCGTTAATTCCTTTTATTAAACGGATAAGATTTTAGAATAAACGAGAAAAAGAAAAAGAAATTTATTCACAAGCAAACCCCACGGAAAAAGAACGCCACGTGGTCCGGATTGAGTCTCGCGCCACGCGCCATGACCGGCGCATTGCGCTTGGCGGCTTCCATTTCGTGTGTTGAGCGATCTTTTTCTTATTTTATTTGGAACTCAGGTGTATTCTTCAACCCAACTACAGTACACTCCACTTGACAAATCCTTAATTGATACTTTTGAAATAATGCTTAAATCTGGGAAAATTAGCCTACTATCTCAACGGGAGGACCCCGAACCAGATAAAAGAAGTCCTTAATTGATACTTTTGAAATAATGCTTAAATATGGAAAAGTTAGCCAAATATCTCATGGGAGGACCCCGAAGCAGATAAAAGAAGTACCAATTGTAACGCCGACTATTAAAGCAAATATCATCAAAGTAAGGGGAATAAAACTGAATATTGCAAGGCATTGGAAAAAAGAGCCAAGACCTATACAAAAGTAGTATTCTCTAAAGAGGTACATCTTATGACTAAAATTGCACATTAATTTGGTGGGTCTCTTTACCATGTAAATTTCTTTGTTACCACTTTTTTTTTTTGACAAAATGGAGTTCATTTTAAGATTTTTCGGTTTGTTCAAGAGAAAATTTCACATAAGTATTCAATATTTGTTCGTGTTTTGTAGAAAAGTAGTATTCAAGAGAAAATTTCATTTCTGACACTTGTACAAAACCGCAACAAATATGAATGCTTTTGTCAAATTTTGTCTTTGTTTAATTAGTCCAATCTAATCCACTTGACAAAAAAGTAGTATGTGTGGGACATAACATTCACCCATTTTCTATTCTCATCATTATTGAGAAAAATTTATGTGAACCCTTGTCATCTATGAGATAGGATAATCAGGGTTATTAATGTTTACCCGATGACTCATTAATAACTATCCGAGGAATTATTAATATCCATTCTCATATATGATACTGTACAAGTTTACGCCTTTTTTTATTTATTGATTATTATAAGGGTGGCAAGCACCAGTGTTGTACCGAATGTACTAATAGTACCAGTACTAGTAGTAGCGTAGTGATTAGGCACACTTGACAAGACAAACACAGTAACAAGTACAACATCATATCAGTTTACACCAACCAAAACGAAAACCAAAACCCAAACCGACCCAACAAACAACAACTCCAGTACTCCACTCTCTCTCAACAATGGAATTCACCCTGCAGGAGCTAAACGAGTACAACGGGACAAACCCATCAAAACCCATCTACGTGGCAATAAAGGGTCGCGTCTTCGACGTGTCAACAGGCCGGAGCTTCTACGGTCCAGGTGGGGCCTACGACATGTTTGCTGGGAAAGACGCCAGCAGGGCTCTCGCCAAGATGAGCAAGGAGGCTGATGACGTCGTGTCTAACCTTGATGGCCTCACCGAGAAGGAGCTTGGTGTGCTTTCTGATTGGGAGGCCAAGTTTGAGGCTAAGTACCCTGTTGTTGGCCGTGTTGTCTGATCACTGATGGGTTATTGTTATATCATTATTATATGTTATGTTAATAAGCTTTATGATCCCTGGTCAGAATTACCATGATGGGATTTCTATGAATTGTGATGATGATGAAGGAACATAGATGATGGGATGTTGTTTGTAATAATTGTGATGATACAATATATTTATCTATGTTAAAGATTGTATCTTTTGACATAATTATGAGAGTTGAATGTTGGTGTAAATGTTTATTTGTTGATATGATGTGGTCATTTTTTGATGACGATGATGATTAACAACCCTTTAAGTAGTGAAATTGAAATATGGGTCCCTTTGTTGGTAAATTCTGATGATGAAGGATGTAGGGCATTTAGGAATTATCATGGGTTGTATCTTGTTGCTGTTGATCCTTGGTAAATTACCTTCTGATTGTATTTGTTTGAATGTTGACAACTATTGTGTTAAAGGTTGTGACTTTTTTTAATGTTGTTTGTGTAGAGTATGAGGATGTGGGTTGTTGTTCTCTTAATTGAATTTGGTATGTTCTGTGCTTTGCTGCCAAGATGATGAATGGATGGTGATAGTACTCCAATTGTGATTGGCTTCACTGTAATTTTGAAAAGTTGAAGTAGGATTGTATTAAATTTGAGTTCTTTTCTATAGGAATAGATACTTTATGTTTGCGAAACTGTGATGTGAAATTCCAATTATCAAGGAGATTTCGTGAGTGTTGGTGCGCATGTCTTTGAGTTAAACAGATAGGATAATGTTGTTTGTGTAAGTTGATGATGTCTGTGAGGGGCTATTATGGTTTACTAAAGCATTGTCCTTGGTAGATCGACCAATATGGTGAAATTAGTTTTTCTAATGTGCGGATTTATGCTTGATGTTCTTTTGTGTGATTTAATATAAATTTGGTGATTACATATTTATGTGGTTGTCATCTTGACTTGATTATGCAAGAAATCATGAGTGAACTCTTCTTTTCTTTTCTTTTTCATAATTCTTATGATAAATGACTTTGGATGTGTAGCTTTGATGTCTTATTTGAAAAAGTTTGTTCTTGGCTTTATTGATTAACGGCCTGAGGTATGACTATATTGAAGCTGGTGATTTTTCTATTTGAAGATTTCATTTTTAAGTTGAGTGCTTTTATTTTATACGTGTATAATGAAATTTAGAGGTTTTGTGTACATGCCCTTCCGTTCGAAAGTCAAGTATGTAACTATGCGTCCTCACTCCTCCGGTCTTTCACTTGTGAGGAATTAGCACAGATGTGACTGGCATTAGTTGGATGCTGTAAGAGTGATATGATACATGAAGTTTGTGGCTTTTAACTTGTGTTTTTTTTTAAATGTTATAAAGTTATAGCGAGTTGATGAAATGTTGGTGAGTTTGTTGGTATATTCTGATGATTGAAGTGCGCAAGGCTGCTAGAGATTATGATGGGTTGTAAGTTGTTAAAATTTACCCTTAGTTTGATTGTGTGAATGTTGACAATAGTTGTATCAAAGTTTGTTACCTTTTAGTGTTGTGTGGAATTTGATGAACATTTGGATATGGTTTGACGGGTTGTTGTTGTCTTCGTTGAATGTTGTGTAATTTAATGTGCTTTGCAGAAAAAACATTGCCATCATGGTTTGTTGCAATAGTACTCCAATTGTGATGGCTTTGCTGTGTTTTTGAAGAACTGAATTGAATTTGTGTTCTTTTCTATGGGAATAAATGGCTTTGTGTTTGGGATAAAAGTTGAAAAAGTATGTTGTTCATGGCTTTATAATTAAATTGATTTATATTTATATTGAAGTTGGCCTCTTTTTTTTTTTTTGTGAGATACTATGGATAAGATGAGATGAATGATTTATATTGTTATGCTGAATATAGTTAGTAAAATATAAAGATGAAAATTATTGTTGCTGTAACAAAAAAAAAAGTGACTTATGTTTTGATTTATGATGTTCTTGAAGATTTGATCCAAAACTGTTACCGTTTGTTTGAAGGTGTATTGTCTTCTTCTCCTCAAAGGGTTTCCAGCACCTTTACTTCGATTATTTCAAGTGAAGTCTGGAAAGTGGAGTGTGCTTTACAAGTCTTTGGGTATGATAGTTGACACATCGTAGTATCACCTATAATAATTAGTGTAATTTGTGAGGGTGATAGCAAGGTGATTTGTCATTTTGTCTACATTCTTAAAAGGTACAAAATTTCTTATCTTTATTTGCGTGGGGACAGTTTTCAAATACTAATATTTCTGTACTGTCATTGATTGATTTATCTGCATCTTTTTTTGGGGTTGGAAGCTCGTCGCCCTTGGTTTCTCTTGAGAACTTGTCTTGTGGATCAAACAAGTACTTTTTTAGTTATTGTTTCAAAAAACTATTTGAAAGGAAACTGCTTTTAGTTTTCCACTCTTGTTTTTTTTTTTCTTTCTCCTTTGTTTCATTGTTAGTGTTACATTATGACTCAAACAAAGAAATGTAATGTTATTTGCTGCTTCTTTCCTGGAGTTTTTTCTGCTCTTAATTTTTTTTTTAAATTTTTTTATTGTTTATTATAACTTGCAATGACTTCAAAGGGTGCTTAGATTTCTCCGCCATGTAGTTCAATCCAAAACAAAGGGTTATTTGTGTAGATGATTTTAGCCTTCTCTGATGAAGATTGTGAAACATGAATTTCTTCCTATACAATTGAATTGGTCATGCCATAGTGGGTTCACTCTGAGGAGCTGGTGGAACATTGTGTCTTCTTGTGGGTTTCACTTTTTCGGTCACTTTATCTGTATTGTTTTCGTCGGATCGTTTGTGGTCAGTACTGCTTACCATGAATCCATGTCGTTTTTGTCTTCTGGTTCTTTTCTTTTTATGATATGATTTTCTGATATAAGTTTACATGAATTTCTGACTTGCAAGAAATTCTTTGTACATGGTCCATCATTGCCTTATCTGGTGCATGCTGTGTAGGTAAATGGGTGATGGGATCCTCAGAAACTACCTCATGAAGACTCGCTGTCTTTTCTCAGCATTTTTTTATGTTAATGAACTTGTTTGATATTGTTAGATCCCCAGATGTCTGTACTCTGGAGAATGTATTGAGTCGACACATTTTATAGTGAGCCAATGGCCAGACTTATCTGCTATCTGCTAGATATTCTCTAATGAATATTCGTGTGAACGTGTTTTAGGGAATATGAACTGATCACAGTATTCTAGTTTTTGGTTGTATGTTTTACGTGAGGAGTATGCTCTGTTGGCTGAATTTCTTTGAGACTTTGAGTGTGTTATATACTTATATCATTCATTGTTTGACCTTTTAGCTTATTAGTCTATGATGCCTGGTGTCTATGGGATTACGACAGTGAATGTTTGCCGATTGAGCCTGCTTAATTATTATTATTATTTCAAAAGAAGAAACTTTTTACTGATGATTTTTTGTTGTTCCCTGTTAATTGATCTAAACATTGGTCATTGGGGTTGTGATTGCAGTGTTCTTTAAGATGTACATCCTTAACGTGGAAAAAGCTGTTCTTCTTTTGTGGTGTGTGTGTGTGTGTGTGGGGGGGGGGGGGGGGA
>ONZK01000754.1:0-18630 GCA_900322385.1 Pharnaceum exiguum | reverse complement strand
TAGTTTATGATTCTGTTGTGGGAAGGCGCCATAATACGACTTCCTGCATATGAAACTCTTAGTTTGCAAGGGCTTAAATTTTCTGAGTACTCCTGGTATATCTATAGATGCCGTGCTCACCATCTTTTGCTGTTGTGTGTTGTCACCTCCTGTTGGTCTTCAACATTATACTTGTTGCTTTGCCTGGGGCAAAGACATCCCTGTTCTTGGCTATCCCACCATATGAAATAAACCTACTACAAAGAATTTGACATCCTCAAAGTCACCCCTTTTTTTATGTAGAGTTTTCGTTCTTTTTTTTTCTTTGTACCCACTACAAGATGACTTTTCACTAACCCTTGTAGACCTTTGTTCATCATCAGCTGAGCTGGTTTCTTGATGGCCAACGGCACTTCTTTTTTTTCTTTTCCCCCTACCCTTTTGTCAAGCATTGTATTTCTCATATTTGACTGTGTTTACAATGTTCACTCAATGTATGTGGTTGTATACTGGGCGTTGGATGTGGTAAATTGGTAATGCATGATTTGATATAATGTATGAATCTCTTTTCTCAGGAAGATAGATTTCTCATATTTAACTGTGCTTTCAATGTTTATTCAATGCACTTTTGTGATGTCTGGAAAGTGGAGTGTGCTTTACAAGTCTTTGGGTATGATACTTGGCACATCTTAGTTCTGACTGATCACCTATAATGAATTAGTGTGACTGGTGAGGTTGATGGCAAAGTGATTTGTCATTTTGTCTACATTCTGAAAAGGCACAAAACGCTCTTATTTTCATTAGCTTCGGGTTAGTTTTTAAAGTACAACTATTTCTGTTGATACTGTCATTGATTTTTCTATGTGCTATCCTTTTTTTGGGGGTTGGAGGCTCCCCGTCCTTGGCGTGTCTTGAGAACTTCTTATGTGGAGTGAATAATTACTTCTTTTAATTATTGTTTCAAAAAAACTGGTTTTCTAATTTGAAAGTATTAATATTCCAGTCTTGTTTTTCTCTCCTTTGTTTCATTGGAAGTGTTACATTAAGATGCCAAATTGCCAACAAAGAAATGAGTAATCTTAATTTTTCTTTTTTTCTCTTTGCCTGCTCCCTTCATGTAAGTCGCTGCTTCTTTCCTAAAGGTTTGTCTGCTCTTAAGTTTTTTTTTGATTTTAAAATGAAATTACTTCAAAGGCTGCTTAGATTTCTCCGCCATTTAAGTTCAAACAAAGAGTTTTTTTTTAAAACAGAACAAAGAGTAAATTTGCAGCTGATTTTAAACCTTCTCTGATGAAGATTGTGAAACTTGAACATTTCTTCCTATCCAATTGAATTGGTAGTGCCATTATGCTATACTGGTTCACTCTGAGGGGCAGCTGGAACATTGTGTCTTTTTTGGGGATTTCACTTTTCCTGTCACTATATCTGTATTTTTGTCTCGGATCGTTTGTGGTCAGTACTCAGTAGTCAGTACTGCTCAGTACCATGGGTGTATGACCTTTTTGACTTCTGATTCTCTTCTCTTTTCTTTTAATGATTTTCTAGGATAAGTTAGTATGTTTCTCTGACTTACGAGAAATACTTTGCACATTGTGTCCATCATTGCCTTGTCTGGTGCATTCTATGGTGTTCAGGCAAATGGGTGAGGGATCCTCAGAAACTACCTCATGAAAACTTTCTG
This sequence comes from Pharnaceum exiguum, assembly GCA_900322385.1. NCBI lineage: Eukaryota > Viridiplantae > Streptophyta > Magnoliopsida > Caryophyllales > Molluginaceae > Pharnaceum > Pharnaceum exiguum. The sequence continues at coordinate 16,970 of ONZK01000754.1, read as the reverse complement.
GTCTGAGCATGTTTCTCTTTAATAACTTGTTCGATATGGTTAGATATCCAATTGTCTGCACTCCGGATGATGTATTGAGTTGACACATTTTATAGTGAGGCAATGTCCAGTCTATATGCTATTTGCTTAATATTGCTCTGTGTGTGTGATTGTGTTTAGGGGATATGAACTTATCACAGTATTTTACTTGTTGTTTGTGGGTATGTTCTGTTGGCTGATTTCTTACCTTTGAGTGTGTTATATCATTCATGGTTTGACATTTTAGCTTAGTAGCCTATGATGCCAGGTGTGTATGAGAGACCACGATAGTAAATGGTTGCCGATTGACCCTGCTTATTTCTTCTCCAAAACAAAAAAAAAACTTTTCACTGATGATTTTTTGTTGTTCCTGTCAATTGATCTAAACATCTGTCATTGGGGTTGTGATTGCTTTGAGATGTATAACCTTCATTTGGAAAAGCTTTTTTTTTTTGGTTTGGGGTGGGTTGATGTTGGATGTTGGCCCTTTGATATCTGTGTTACTAATGCTATGCTATGTGAATTATTTGTTGAAGTTTTGTTTAGACAGGGTTGACATGAAAGCCTTTTGTCTCTGTTTTTGAACTTTATTCTGTTATGGGAAGGCGCCATAATACACCTTTCACTGCCTGGATATGAGACTCCTAGTTTGCAAGGGCTTATGATAGTCCTGAAACGCCTATAGATCCTGTCTTCACCATCTTTTGCTGTTGTGTGTTGTCATCTCCTGTTGGTCTTCAACATTATACTTGTTGCGTTGCCGGGGGCAAAGAGATCCCTGTTCTTGGCTATCCCAGAGTTTGTCTCGAGAGGAGACACTCTTAATCCTCCTTCTCATTCCTTACTTTTTCTTGAAAAAAAAAATTATGAAATGAACCTAGTATAAAGAATTCGACATCCTCAAAGTCACCCTAGTTTTTTTTTTGTTCGTAGAGTAAACTTAAGATTTTCTTTGTACCCACTACAAGATTACTTTTTACTAACCTTTGTAGACTTTTGTTAAGCACTGTATTTCTCATATTGCGCTTTTTTTTTTCTCCCCCTTTTCCCCCCTACCCTTTTGTGAAGCACTGTATTTCTCATATTTGACTGTGCTTTCAATGTTTATTCAATGTAAATACTGGGTGTTGGATATGGTAATGCATAATTCATATGATGAATAATTCATATGATGAATTAAACTCTTTTATCATCTTGCTCAGGAAGATAGATTTGTCCATTGGCAGTAATCTCGTACATTAGCAATCTTTCATGCCTGAATACTCAGTCTAGGTGTATGTATGTCTCATGACTTGGTTGTTAGTAGCATAAATTGGGTGTTATCAGTAGCTATCAAGCTGTCATAACTAGATCTATTCATCTTCTCCTCCTCTGTTTCCCTTTTTCCTTTATTCAAGATGTTTGCTACTAGTTTGCTTGTGCTTGTAGAAGACATTATTTGCGCCTGTTGAGATGGGCAAGAAGGGGTGACACAATCATATGATTGAGTTGTGTTATGTTTTGGATGTGCTTCTTTATTAAGTGTGTTTGATAATCAAAATATGGCTGTTGTGGGGGCACTACCCTTAATGATGTGGTGACTGAATGTAGATTGTTTGAGATGTGCCGAGAATGATTTCTTCCTTCTCTTGTATTAAAAAAAAACTCCCTAGCATCTTGTTCCGAGTCAGACTTTAGAAATCTCTATCACGCAGTGCTAATAAGCAACGTTGTTTTCACTTCACTGTCCCCGAGACCCCGAGCACCCCCATTGAAGGGAGTTTTACACTCGGTTGTTGTTGTTTTCACTTCAGTGCCTCCAAAATCTTATTCTGATGCAACGATGTCTCAATTTAAATCTACATTAATGTTTGGCAAAATACAGGCATTCATAAAGAAATTGTTTAAGTTCATTAAGAGTACGACTACGCCACATGCCCTCGATGAAATAAGTTTGTAGATAGATTCTACATATGTCGAATTTTCTACGGCAGTTTCTGGCAAACGACGAGAAGGGTCAAACTTAACTTAGAACGACACAGAACAATCAGAAGCAAATGTGTCAATTGTCAAACACATCCAACGATTTTAGCTCCATTTACTTCCTTTTTTTTAAGGGATAGCTCCATTTACTATTTCGTTCACGACTTCACGTGTCTAGGTATGTATGAAAGTTTCACAATTTCAACGAAACATTACTAGCTTCAATTATTTTGCAAAAAACAAAAAAGAAAGACGAAGAAGCAAGCTAACATAATCTATTATCTCTTCCCTCCTTTCCAATCGCAAAAATAAAAGAGAATGCTTAATGTGAAAAGACAAGATTAAATAATTATGAAGTTAGAGGGTGTGAATTGTTTCTTCAAGAAAGAAAACAATGAAAAAGTTACAGTTAGAAAATGAAATGCATTGCTCGAAGGACAAAAGATCATCTTCATAACGAATTTTCTAAGACTATTCAAAGATTCTTTTTTTCGTTTACTTGTTAGGATTAAAAGAACACGTAGAAATAGCGAGAATTGAGCCCTCAAACTAAATATTTAAAAGGTATGTTCTTTATTACTTGAGCATCTTACTCTTCTTAATGACTCCCTCCGTTTCTTTTCATTCTTCCACTTTGAAATTTGCACATATATTAAGAAATCTAAAAAATATCTAGTTTACCATAATGATTTTGCCACAACTAGTGGTAAGTCGGTAGGGTATTGGAGTAATTAGATTGAAATGTAAGGGGTAAGAGGGTCAATTTGTCAAAAAGTAATGCAAATTAGAAAAGTGGAAGAACAAAACGTAAAAATGAGATAGAATAGTGGGAGAACAAAAGATACGAAGGAGTATGCGATAAACTATACAATGAATATGAAACTGTGAGAGCGTAAATATCATTTGATGGCTTATATATATTTAGTAGGGAATCAATGGCTATCATTCTTTACCCCCGTTCATTGCCCTTGTTGCTGGTGATCACAGCCTCACATTAAATTCTAATGTGAGACCTAATAGATGAATATGTCTCTTGATTTTATTAATTTATGAATGCACTATTAATTCATAAATCTTTACATATAACCTCTCCTTTTAATATTTATTATAAAGTAGTGTGCCTCCATCTTTTAGTTGACTATTCAATTCAGTTTAAAACTCTAACTTAATTTCAGGTCAATCACGAAAGTAAATGCATATAAATTGGAGAATTTTTTGTATGAACCCGTTTTATATATGAGATTGGGTGAAACTGGGTTAGTTATGACTACCTGAGGAGTCATTAATACCCAATCTTGTATATAAAACGGATTAACACAAATTTTTTGAATATACATTGAACTCAATTCATAGTATAGTTTTTCTATTTGAACAAGACATAGTACTTATATACTTATATGATACATTGATGCCCAAACAAAAAATATGGTAGCAACAAAGAGCATTATCATATCATTTATCACCTTTTGCCCTCACCAATTCACCATCATTTAGTAGTGTCACAAAGTCACAATACCCACTATCCACCACTAGAGACTAGACCACAAAAATCGAAAGACCAAGACACTAGTTCCCCAATTTAGGAAGAAAAGTCCCAAAACTCAAGGAATGAAAAGAATTGTCAAAAAATCAAGCCTTAAAAAATAATTAAAATTAAATAAACAAAAATGAAAGGAGGTGAAGAGAAAAGTGCCCTATTATGTGAGGGAATGAGCGAACTCACAACACTCACCTCACCTCACCGCCCCACACCACACCACCCCAACCCTTTGCGGTCTGTCTAACTCAACCCATACATACTATCGTCTTCTTCCCTTTTTTCCTTTAATTAAAAAAAAAACAACAAAACAAAACTAAAGTCTCACACTAGAGACCTCCCTCTATGTTTTTCTTCTTCTTCATTAATTTCCCATCAAAATTTTCTCCTTCTTTTTCCCTTTTATTATCATAGATCATCATCAATATCATCATTTGTTTTTATTTATTATTATATAGTATTCATTTATTATAACCAAATCTTCAACAGGATTTATTTCTCTTGATCTCCTTGCTTTAAAGATCAAATCTTTTTCCCTTTGAGAAACTTATATTTATATTATAAATTCATTCTTATTCTTATTGTTTGTTTGTTTCATTAGATCTTTCACTATTGTTTTGTTTTACATTAAAAACCCAAAAAGATCAAATCTTTTTGATATGCAAACAAGAGGGTCATCATGTTCATCATCAAAATCAACATACTTAATCCCAAAACCATGCAAACATTTATCAAATTACAAGCTAATACATGGCTTAAACAGATATACCCATCTTCAAAAAATCCTCAAAAAACCATTCAGAAAACAAAAATCCAACATACCCAGATGTGATTTTTGCTATGGTGTTAAGGGTAGGCTTTACATGTGCTTGCTTTGCTCATCTGTGTCATGTTCTTGTAGTACTAGTATTGACAACTCTAACTCCCATGTTCTACTCCACTCTCTCTCCAACAAAGGCCATGAGATAGCCGTCGACGTCGAAAGGGCTGAGCTTTACTGCTGTGTGTGTTGTGATCAAGTCTATGACCCTGACTTTGACACCTTTTTGATGTCACATTGTTGGAGGAATGGTAGTTTTGGGAACATGGGTGGTGTTAGTGGTAATGGTAGTTTTAAGAGGAGGTCAATGTGTGGGGAATTGGATTGGATGAAGCCGAAGAACTGGGGTGTTTCGAGGCGGGATTCGAGGTCGAAAAGCGTGTATCCATTGGGGTTGAGAGGGTTGAACAATCTTGGTAGTACTTGTTTTATGAACTCAGTGTTGCAAGCATTGTTACATGCTCCCCCTTTGAGTAATTACTTCTTGAGTGACCGCCATCACCGCGATTTCTGTAAGAAAAGATCCGCTGATCAGCTTTGTTTGCCTTGTGATATTGATGGATTGTTCTCTGCTGTCTTCTCCGGTGATCGATCTCCTTATAGCCCTGCTCAGTTTTTGTATAGGTATATATATATACACTCACCATTGATTATTGTAGTATAGCTTATGTATATACTGTATGTGGATCTTTTGTTAGGGCATAGCAGTATTGTTCTGTAATTGCAAGGTTGTGATTTATATCCTATCTGGTCTAGATTGGATTTTTGTTGTACCCCTTCTCCAGTGTTAATGAAATATATTATTTTGTAAGACCCACTTTGGGTTTTCATTGCTGATCTAGTTATTTGGAGAATGATAGGTCTGGTAGAATTGACAACATTTGATCTTTTGAATATGTAGATTGTTACAAAGTTTGAATGTCTGATGATTATCTATGAGTGAGTAGGGGTGACTTGATGAGTTTGGGTATAGACTGAACACTGAGTAAAACTGTTGATTGTTTTTTTTTTATAATGTGAATAGTGAACATTATCGTCAAAGAGCGAATCTATCTGCTGAGGCCGTGTTTCCGTTATATTCATGAGTTGGCTGCTGCGTCTGATTCTTGAACTGTTTTCCAGATCAGTGGTATATGAGCTGGTATGGATCACTGTTATGTGTTTTTATAGAATGGTGATGAGCATTCTTTCAGATCGGCGATGAGTTTTTTTTTCTTAATTTGTTTGGTCGTTTGACCAAGGAGTATGTATCAAGCATCTTTGTCATTTGCCCAGTGTGTAAGTAGTTTCTGTGGCAGAATGTTGATATACTTCATGGAAATAGCTGAGTGGCATTGCTTGAGAGCCAATTCATGCTATTCTTTATGTGTCCTACATAGATCTGTGTTGGATCAAGTGCCTCCCTTATTTCTACTGTTTGATATTCAATGTTGTTATAGTGAGGTAATTAAATTATTGTTGATCCCCTCAAAAAATTGTATTTTTTTGTACAGTTGGTGGCTACACTCAGAAAATCATGCCACTTATGAACAGCAGGATGCTCATGAGTTCTTTATATCAATTCTTGATCAGATACATGAGAAAGAGTCGAAGAATTTGAAGCCAAGCAAAGGTGAGTGTTAGATTCCGGAGATGTTTTCCATCAGCAGCATGAAAGCTGTTTTCTGTTATCTGTGGACGAGTGAAAAATGTGTTCTGTACTTCTGATTGTTACAAATTGATGGCCTTCTCCTTACTCACATGTGACAATATTTAATTACTGTTACAATTTCCAGTCGATCTCTTCAATGGTATAAACTACTGTAGAAGCTGGTGAAACCTAAAGCGGATTAGTTTGCAATTTTCTTGTCAAATAGCCGGCCAAGCCCTTGAAAATGAAACTTCACTTACTCAAACATCTTGCATCTAGGAGCTGTAATATAAATTAAACTCATTGTGGTTTCAACTGTGGTCAGTTGTTTTCTTCTTACTGAATTGGACTGTTTTGATGCAGATGTCAGAGATTGTGAATGCATTGCACACAGGGTGTTTTCCGGTCTTTTGAGATCAGACGTGACTTGCACAATATGTGGATCCATCTCAACGACCTATGATCCTTGCATTGACATCTCTCTCGATTTAGACATGAAAACAGTAAAGAAGGCTCACCAATCAACCCCATTGAATGGCACCATCAGCATGTCCACGCTTTCAAGTTGCCTGGATCATTTTACAAGGTCCGAGATGCTGGGGTCTGACCAGAAGCTTTACTGTGAGAACTGCCAAGAAAGGCAGGAATCATTAAAACAGATGTCATTCAGAGAGCTTCCGTTGGTCTTGTGCTTGCATATCAAAAGGTTTGAACACTCCCATATTAAAAGATCGTCAAGGAAGATAGACCAATACTTACAGTTTCCGTTTTCTTTGGATATGAGCCCATACTTATCATCCTCCGTGGTTAGAAGCAAACATGGTAATCGGATGTTTGCCTTCGAGGAAGATGAAGCAGATATTGTCACAGAATATGAGATCTTTGCGGTGATCACACATTCTGGGATGTTGGAATCTGGGCACTATGTTACTTTTCTGCGCTTATACAACCAGTGGTATAAATGTGACGATGCTTGGATAATGGAGGTTGATGAGGCCACTGTAAGGGCTTCACAATGTTACATGGTCTACTATCTCCAGAAGACGCTTTATCACAAGACAAGTGAAGATTTGGATTTAAGTTGCTCGCCTCTTTCCCCGAGGAGGGATGCATTTCTTCCCATTGCTGGTTGTTGCTGATAGGTGATCTATATTTTGCTGGGAACCAATCAGTTTGCCATCCGAGCCATTGGCTTCTGTAAGGATGCTGAAAATCAAAAAGTTTCAGTCCCCTTGAATGTGCTGTAAGGGACATCCTTGGGGCTTGCAGGCGCAAGTGAACGTGAACGACAGTGTTTGGGTTTTGCATGGAAATCTATGGGTAGCTTACCATACAGAGGGAAAAAAGATTGAAATTAGAGAAAATGTGAAGATAGGCCAGCCTAAAATGTTGAGTGGAAGTTGAATATATTTCCTGGCTGGTTAATGAATTCTCGGAGACCAACTTGCAGTTACGAAGTAGACGGTTGATTTCCTTGGTAAATTGAGCTTGACAGCTATCAATTTGTTTTTGCTGAAGCTTGCTGTGGTCGGAGTTGGGACTCGGTCAGACATTGCAAGAAGTCATTGATCTTCAGATTTTCCTTGGGGAAGTCAATGTACATAATAAGATGGGTTCACGTTTTTGTTTTGCTTTGTAATGTTGCGGTCCAGAGTTTTCCTTGTGGCTGATGAACTGGTACGCTGCTTGGTTTTTTTGCCTCTTTTTTTATGGGCCGAATGAGAAAGTTTTTGCTGCCTTGCATTGCTTTGCGTACTAGTTACTTCTGTTGGAACATGTAAGCTGCCATAGCTCGTGAACACCAAATCATGTGCCACTAGTTATGACCTAAGCCATCTACCGAACCAAATGGCTTATGGGTTGAGAGTGTATTGTGGCCTCCATTATTTTGTGAACAAAATTATTTCCATGATTTATATAGGGCAATACAATATCTGTTTGCAGATTCAGGTTTTATGTTGCTACAGTTCTTTCTGCATTTTTGAGCTATTCATGTCGTTCTGGCACTGTATTGTTAGACTGCAGCTAGATGTTGCATTGGTGAAGGAAGTTGGTTGAGAATCGGTGGGTTTTATTTGTTTGTTGCAGAAAAGAAAATTATCAATGAAATGATGATTAATGGATCTCGTTAGTATTGCACGGGCCTATATGAATGGTACTGGAATTGGATTTGTAATATGAGACCGACGTTGTTACAATTACAGATCTTGATACTGTGCCCGTAATATCCGCGCTCGTAATGTCCACTGCATTTTCTTCATTGCATTTAAAATTGAGTAGTCATTAATAACTTATGGTCGAAAATGGTGGCTACTTTTGTCAGAATCTTCAAATTCATTAAAATACAGTAAACAATAGAGTAACACCAGAAGGAAAGGATGGATGAAGGATCGGTCCACAAAAACAGCGCATGCTATACAGTCGGTACTCATATACAGTACTATACTCCACAAGAAATTATTGATAATTAATATTTCTTACTATTAGTATTATTTCCCCTTCATTTTAATACAATACATGTTGCTCTCTGCATGTGAATCAGATCAACATTTTGGCAGCCAAATTCCAATTTATAGCTTATACCAGTTTACCAAGCAACAAATAAACAAACAAAAACTCCTTTTTCTCGTGTTCATAGATAGTCAGAGCGGCTAAGCTAAGCTAAGCTAAGCAAAGTGGCCACAAAACTCCAAAAAACCATTTTACATAAGAAGTTTGATCTTCCTCCTTTCCCTCAAAAGGGTATGCTTCTTTTTTCCCTCTCGTTTTTACTCTGCTTACTTCTGGTTCTTTGTTGTGATATATGTGTTTATTTAGTTTTCTGTGAATGGTGTATTGGATGTGCTCATTGAGAATCAAACCCGGATCATAGTTGAAGTACCAACAGCTAATAATAATGATCATCTTTTGGGTAGATTGAACTAAAATGTATGCAGACGACTATTATTCAATCAAGCAATTTGTACTGTTGTATTGATCATGAGGGCTAATTAAGTGATTGTTATGCCACTTGCTAGCTATTGTGCTGATCTTTGTCTTCTGTATCACTGAATGTACTTAATATTTAAAGGGAGCATTAGATCACAGTGGTTGTACAAGCCCTTGTAAAAGAAGTCACTGCTAGTTTTATTGCATGATTTTGCACCTCAGATTTGATTAGTATTATTTAGAAAGCTGTAGACTAACGATGTCAGATACTGCTTGGTATAATGGCTCTTTATATGTTACTACTTACTAGTATGAGCACTGCCACTCAACCACACCACACTGTAGTGAAGTCAAGGCAAAACGGCAAAATCTGACCCGTCGTGTGTTTGTTTTATCGATATAACTAACTTCTGCACACCTAGTAAACAGTTAAACACCGGGTGAAATCGACCCCCAATGTAACTAAACAAATTGATGTTTTGTTGGCTTAGTGCATTCCTTATCTGGTCCATGATTAATTCCAAGCTCCTTATCATGATCAAGATCTTGGTTTGTTTGATACCACCTGATGGCTAACTTGTTTGTGTTGTTGGTTTTTTTTCATACAACTTTTGTCTGTAGATCTATTGACTATTGAATGGAACAGTGTTGATGGTAATAGTATTTCATTACATTATTTATGTGCAGTTCTAATTGCCAAGTCAAGAGTTGGCTTGGCTTCGTTTCAATCATCACCCAATATAAACACAATGCAGCCAACTTTGAGAGCCCCTGAACACCAGGTGGCTGGACACCGGGCCATTAATGGGCAGCTGGGCCCTCTCATAGATGGATGTGGCCGGTTCTATAAGCCTCTTCAGACGAAGGATCGAGGGGCTAAAGAGGTTGCTTTTTACGAGGCATTTTCATCCGATGAGAGAATCCCTAATCATATACGAAAGTTCTTACCCAAATTCTATGGAACGGAGTTTGTGGAGGCATCTGATGGATCAGGACTTCATCCTCACCTTGTTTTGGAGGATGTAGTCTATAATTACACAAACCCATTGGTTATGGATATCAAGATTGGCGCAAGGACTTGGTATCCCCAAGCATCGGAGAAGTATATCCAGAAATGTTTTGTGCGAGACTCAAAAATGTCGAGTGTAACTTTGGGTTTCAGAATATCAGGGTTCCAGGTTTACGGAGAATCAGGATATTGGAGGCCTGACAAGAAGATAACCCAGTATTACACGGCAGAAGAAGTTAGATTGGTTTTGAAGAAATTTGCTTCATCAAAAGAATCACCGGAGTTTGCCGAAGACCCAAATTTTACACTGGGATCAAGAGTCTATGGCGGTTTGTCTGGCATTTTGTCACAGTTACTGGAGCTGAAAGCATGGTTTGAAGACCAGACATCCTATCATTTGAATTCTTGCTCAGTTCTGATGTTTTATGATGAGGAGGCCTTGTCGAAAGGTGGAGATCACCCTGGACCTGCAATTAAGCTTGTAGATTTTGCTCATGCTTTTGAAGTCAATGGCGTCATAGATCATAACTTCTTAGGTGGGCTGTGCTCGTTTATCAAGTTTATCTCGGACATACTTCCTACTGAAGATGGATGCATGCACAGCCACAACCGCAACCTCACCCACAGCAAAGAAATCCCAGGGCTAAATGCAGCCTAACCTCCACATAACCTCAATTCCTTTTGGCTTGACCTACAATCAATTCATTGTACCGTTCGTCATGCAACCATTTTTGAGGTTACGATTTTGGATCTTGTATCGACTGTATTGGCAATATTATGAACTCTGGGTTCAATGATAACACTCTTGATGAGGTCATCAAAAAGTGTCCTTTTTTTTATTAGTCTATTTCCTCATATTATTACGGGATCTGACCAGAAGCTGTATTGTGAGAACTGCCAAGAAAGGCAGGAATCATTAAAACAAATGTCATTCAGAGAGCTTCCGTTGGTCCTGTGCTTGCATATCAAAAGGTTTGAACACTCCCATATTTAAAGACCATCGAGAAAGATAGACCAATACTTGCAGTTTCCATTTTCTTTGTATATGAGCCCATACTTATCATCCTCCATGGTTAGAACTTAGAAGCAGACATGGTAATCGGACGTTTGCTTTCGAGGAAGATGAAGCAGATATTTGTCACAGAATATGAGATCTTTCCGGTGATCACACATTCTGGGATGTTGGAATCTGGGCAATGTTACTTTTCTGCGCTTATATAACCAGTGGTATAAATGTGACGATGCTTGGATAATGGAGGTCGATGAGGCCACTGTGAGGGCTTCACAGTGTTAGATGGTCTACTATCTCCAGAAGACATTTTATCACAAGGCAAGTGAAGATTTGGATTTAAGTTGCTCGCCTCTTTCCCCGAGGAGGGATGCATTTCTTCCCATTGCTGGTTGTTGCTGATAGGTGATCTATATTTTGCTGGGAACCAATCAGTTTGCCATCTGAGCCATTGGCTTCTGTAAGGATGCTGAAAAACAAAAACAAATCAGTCCCCTTGAATGTGCTGTAAGGGACATCCTTGGGGCTTGCAGGCCCAAGTGAACGACAGACAGTGTATGGATTTTGCATGGAAATCTATGGGTAGCTTACCATGCAGCGGGAAAAAAGGTTGAAGATAGGCCAGCCTAAAATGTCGAGTGGAAGTTGAATATATTCCCTGGCTGGTTAATGAATTCTCGAAGACCAACTTGCAGTAACGAAGTAGACGCTTGATTTCCTTGGTAAATTGAGCTTGACAGCTATCAATTTGTTTTGCTGAAGCTTGCTGTCGTCGGAGTTGGGACTCGGTCAGACATCGCAAGAAGTCATTGATCTTCAGATTTTCCTTGGGGAAGTCAATGTACATAATAAGATGGGTTCACGTTTTTGTTTTGCTTTGTAATGTTCCGGTCCAGAGTTTTCCTTGTGGCTGATGAACTGGTACGCTGCTTGGTTTTTTTGCCTTTGTTTTTTTTATGGGCCGAATGAGAAAGTTCTTGCTGCCTTGCATTGCTTTGCGTACTAGTTACTTCTGTAGGAACATGTAAGCTGCCATAGCTCGTGAACACCAAATCATGTGCCACTAGTTATGATCTAAGCCATCTACCGAACCAAATGGCTTATGGGTTGAGAGTGTATTGTGGCCTCCATTATTTTGTGAACAAAATTATTTCCATGATTTATATAGGGCAATACAATATCTGTTTGCAGATTCAGATTTTCTGTTACTAAAATTCTTTTTGCACTGTTAAGCTATTCATGTCATTCTGGCACTCTATTGTTAGACTGCAGCTAGATGTTGCATTGGTGAAGGAAGTTGGTTGATTTCTTTATTGAAGAAAAGAAAATTAACAAAGAAATGATGACTAATTGATTCGTTGTTACAATTAAAGATCTTGTTCTCATTTATTTTATTTTTTTTGAAAAGGGTACATCAGAGATTAGGAATCCTCCTCTCGAGGGTACATCCTAGATCTTGTTCTCATGGGCTTATATCACTTCCAATGAAGTTTAGCTTACCTTAGTTCCTTTCGGTTTCATGCACTTGGTGCTATTGTTCTTTATTTTTTGTGAGGGAGCTATTGTGTTTATCTTGTTATAAAGGATTCACTAACTCACTATGGTCATTATTATTTCTGGGTTAGTGATTCGAACTTGTTTGAATGTCTCAATCCCAGTAAGCTAAGACTTCCTCGGCAATCTGATTGTAAAGTAAATCAGCCGCTACAACGTATCAATTTTATAAGGGCAAATTTATCCCTACAACTTTAGTGAGTTGCAAGGGAGTTGCAACCCAAGTTGCAGGGATAATCTTGTTGCAACTCTCACAAAGTTGCAAGATGGGATATTCATATGAATACTCCTCTTTGCAACTTTCTCTCTCTTTTTCAATAAATGTTAGCTGAGTTTTTATATTGTATTTCTCCTCAAACTCTACCCATCCAAACTATAGTTTTAAAAAACAAAATATTTGCACAAATTTAAAGGAGTTGTAAACAAAGTTATAGGGATTATGTGGAGGTGAAAATAGAGTTGTAAGATGATGTATTATACATAGAAATTTGTGAAGAGTTGTAAGTGAGTTATAGGGATAAACTTGCTCTAAGGTATTTCGAAGTGGTGAAGACATGTAGACCTTACCTCCCTAGCTGTAAACTTGTAAGTTGTAACTGCCCATACTACTACTAATTTATCTGTAAACCAAAAAAATAAAAAAGCCGTAACCCTCTCAAATCTCAGCGAAATGGGCTGCAATTTATTTTCAAAATCAACCATTTGAAGACCTTAATAATTCTCGTTGTTGATCTTTTTGGATACTGTGCCCGTAATGTCCGCGCTCGTAAGTCGTAATGTCCACTGCATTCTCTTCGTTGCATTAATTCCTTGCCTTTGCGGGAAATATCTTCTCTAACCTTTCAGGTCAATGAAAAATCTTCTCTAATCCTCCGGGTCAATGACCCACCAAATTTTCTCTTTATCTCTTTCTATAATTTAAGAGGGGTAATTTTGTTGATTTTAGTAAGATATAAGCCATATTTACACTACCGGGTTTCCGACCCACCGGGTCACTCTAACATTCTCCGCCTTTGCGATCCCATCTATCACAATTGCCTCATAATTAACTCCAAGTCTTGTTACATCCGATGCAAGCGTACACCAAACCTTTTTTTTGGGTCAAAATATTACAACATACTTATAGCTAATTAGCTACGAGTATTAGTCATCTCTAAAGTACTACTAACATTTCACACCAAAAAAAAGAAGCACTACTAACATAAAGTACTACTAAAAGAAGAGAGAGTTGCTCAAGTGGTAGAGAGCACACCTTCAACCCTTAAGGTTGGGGGCTCGATTCTTACCGGCCTCAGTACCCCCTTTACACCAAAAATAAAAATAAAAAGTACTACTAACATGGTAGGTACATAAATTAATCATCAAATACTAATTAGTTACTGTTTCACTTTTTTTTTGAAAAATCTTATCTTACTATTATATAAAAGAGAAGCTGGGAGAGAGAAAATAATAGCTCTAGCCCCCATTAATAGGGAAAAAATAATACATGTATTTATTTGATTGGTTGGAGCCGCTTAGGTGGAGATGACGTGTTTAAAAAAAGCCATGTGGGAAACAACATTTCGAATCATTTTTATAAACAAAAAAAATGGTCAGTTATTCAAATTCGAACTACATGAGCGCAAAGAAAAAAGGAACTGTAACAATGTAATCCGTTATTTTTGGTAAGGAATTATTAGTCTACTTACAAAAAAAGAAAAAGAGATCATTCTGTTATAATTATGGCTATAATTTAGGAGATAAATTATAACCACGCACAAGTAAGGACTTTCAAAAACCTTAACCATAGGTATCAAAATGAATCTTTTTTTTTAAATTTGAAAAGTAAAACTAAACATCGTTACCATCTCATTACCTTTCTCTACCATCTCCATTTACACCACGTCCCTCTTCCCCTCCTTCATATCGAGTTTATGTCTCAAATAATTTTTCCGGCCCATATGATACTAATTTTTGTTTTTGTTTTTCTCCAGCAAATTGGTTTGTTCTTCGCAACGGAGGACGAGGATTCCTAGAATGTCATCCAAGGTAACTATCTTTACTATATTTTGTCAATGAATTAAGCTTGCTATTAATTTATGTCGAAATTTATTGTTGTTTTCTTTATTTTTGTTTGTTACTTGAGTGATCATGTGACATCATAATGTTTCCTTATTTCTCTAATTCTTCTTTGACAGTTGTGTGAGTGTCTGTTGGGACTTGGGAGAACTGGTGCGAGCCTTATATTAGTTATGAGCCGGAGAAATGAAATCATATATGTAATCTGATCCCTGTAGCCCAAAACATGGAAAACCTTTTTTTTGTAAGTCAACTCCTACACAATAGAAAAGATGAATGTGTTCACTCTTATTTTTGGTTTGTCGAGTGATTAATTGCAAAACGTTGTATATTGTAAAATTTAAGTAGAATATGATTGCTGGGATTGAGATTGGAAGATGAATGTTTTTGCTGTGTAATGCTACGATGGTTGGGAATCAGTCAAATTTGTATGGTTTTTTGTTGGTGGGTAATTTGTATGGTTTTTTAAAATTAATATTCTAGCAATGGTGGGATAGATAGTAATTTTAAACGATCTTTTTGGAATTGTTACCAGAATACCAAGGTTGTAGATGAATAACTATATTGAAAATGGGGATGTGTCTCTTGAGCATCAATTGTAAGTCTTCCTTATTTTTCAACATGCGTCTTTTGTAATTGTATTATTCTTCTGCGTCACAGTATGTATAGATATTGGACAGTTCCAGCATTTTCTGAATGCATTTGTCAAAATCCAAAAGGATTAGGTTGAAGTTTTGAATACTAAAGGTTGATTTAACACTGTAACGATTGTAACGATTTCCACAGCACATGAGAGGACTCAGCCGGATGGCATATAGAAAAGGGGGTGATGGACTTAGCCGGATGGCATATAGAAAAGGGGGTGATCCGGTGATGTCAGATACAAAGCTGCTCAAATAAGTCAGATCTCCTAATCTTCAACTTATGGAGTCTTCGTCTGCACGGTCAGATATCTTCTGGTCATTTCTTAAACTCTTTAGTATTCTATCCTGTATTATGTAGGTGTATGCTGTAATCCAAATATCTTTATTTACTTAGAATAGCTCTATATAGCCTATTTACTTTTGGTGACACACATGCATGCCTAATGCTGAGCATTGACATGTAAGAATGCTTTGACACAAAGGAGTACTCTCCGATGTCAGTAATGTTCATACCAATGTCAGTGAACATACTCACGGTGAACTTCTCCTGAAGTTACAAGAAATCAGTCTAAAATTATTATCGAACCCCGAAGGTTTTTGTCCACCAAGTAACATTTTTAATTTGTTTAGGCATACAAAACTGTTTGTTCATGAAGTCTGTTAATTGGCTGAGACAAACTACAGTTATCTGACCACTCTTATCTCTTATCATTCAGGCAAAGTCATGGTGAAACATTGTCGTCAATCACATGGTCCAAGCCTAGGTCTTGGCGATAGTGGATTTCACGATGGAAACGATCGACTTTGAGTGTATGTAATAGAGATCTTGATCAAGTTCATGCCCCTGCTGAGCGGGGTGGTCCTAATGGTAGTATATTGTCAGTTATGATAATGCTCCTTCTTATGCTCATTCTTATGCTCATTCTTATACAAAGACAAGTATGTTGCTATCATCGTTAGACTATATGTCCATTTTTTTTGTAGGAAGCTAAAACAATAAAACTATTGATGAGATACCTGCAAGTTAAGAATTAGTTGTGTACCTGGAGATTGTTACAGGCATTCAACCAGTCTCAAAACGTACAGACTCGGGAAACTTCAGCAAGAGGTCGAAAGGGAAGGCTTAGAGGTGAGCTTTTTTGAAGTTATCGTTTGTTTATACATCCATCTTTCTGGTGACCAGTGCCTCACAATTATTTGATCTTCGGCTTACGGTTACACCAAGACTAACAATGGAGGGTCTAACTTGGTACAAGCTCCTGGTTTCACAAAATCAAAAGTAGTAATCCCTCGGAAATTACTATCACGGGCAATTTCATCCCACTCAAGAATTAACCGAGAAGATTGTGTGCAATCAAGGGCTTAGCTTTGGATGGTTTTCGACCATGACAGATAATCTACGAGCCAACCAACATTTGAAGGGAATCATGATGATGCCTTTTTCTATGTGTATGAACGTAGATACTAGAATACAATTTTTTTGCTCTTATGCCCCTGTAATTCAGTGTTTTGGTGAATGATCAAATTATAGTAGTATAGAAGTTTTTTTTTATAGTAGTATAGAAGTTTGTTTTCAAGATATGAGATTTTCCTATTGAATATAATGAAAATGCGAATTACGTTATATGTTTGCTATATTGGACGCTTCACTTAAATGGTTAGGCTTCTTTTAAATGGTAAATAGAAAAATTTGTGTGCACCCGTCTCACACTAACTTAGTGTGAGACGGGTTTCGTCAAATGACCCAAAAAAAATTTTTTTTTTTTTTTCGTTTTTCTTCGAAAAAAAAAAAAAAAAAATT
>ONZK01000753.1:23373-43255 GCA_900322385.1 Pharnaceum exiguum | reverse complement strand
CTGAAAAATGACCCTCATAGTAAAAAAAAAAAAAAAAAAAAAAAAAAAAAACCGTCGCACACTAACCTTAGTGTGAGACGGTCTCACCCAAATTTTTGTGAATGGTAAAAGGTTAGGCTTTTAAGGAGAATGAAATTTTTTTTGAGAGCGTAAAAGAATAAATTCCTTAAACTTTGTTTTATTAGATTTATGATTTGACATATTGTATTTGATGTCCTTTTAAAATTTTATTTTTCAGTAGTTCACATTAAACTTGAAGTTCATTCTTTTTTCCAAAAAAAATAAATTAACTAGAAGGTTATAATTATCCCGCAAATTACACACTAAAATTACATTGGTCCTCAAGGTATTATTTGTTTCTCATTTAGACCAAAAGAACAGAAAAACATAAGAAAAAATTAAATTTACTTATAATCAAACAAAAATTAAAATTAAAATTAAAATCCCGTGCTGTAGCACGGGTTCCAACTAGTATTGGGTTAACAGTCACTCTATAAATATTATTAGTGAATACCAGTGTACCACATGTTCTTAGTTACAATTACATCACTACTAGTCATCCCATCATATTTTTTTCAGTGTGCTGACTTATGAGAATTATTATATAACTATTGACTAATATAACAATTTAATTTGACTAATAGCAATTCTTGAATAATAACTTACACCAAACGTGCGACTCTTATAAACATATTTCTTTTCTTATTTTGGCTTTCAATTGCCACATCTATTATGTGTGAGTTCACTAACAGATTTAAATGATCTAGGTCCGATTTATCCAAGGTATTCGTGGCAAGTGGCAACCAAAAGCGAAAAAAAAAACAACATGAATGAAAGACAATGGTGTAGATGCTTAGGTCATATGAGAATACCTATTAGTCATATAAAAATTCGTATTACTTATTAGTCGTATAAAAATGTCTATCACTTTGTGTCGTGGTAGACTTGCTAGTTTAAATGACCATAATATACATATACACTAGGGTGGCAATCATGTCGTGTCGAGTTCGTATGTATAAACAACTTGTAATTTTGAGAATACTTAACCCACACCCAACCCAACCCAATAATATAAATGAGTGAGGATCCTTGACTCATACTCGATCCATTTTCAAAAAGTTGAAAAATAAGCAAGATAAACGGTTCATTAATCGAATAATGTTGTGTAGATCCACTATTACAGAAGTTACACGTTTCGGTTCTCGTATCTTAAATTCATAACATAAGCTTTTAATTATTTGAATCGTGTCGTATTGACCCATTTATACAAAAAGGTCAAGACCACTTGGCTAAAACCCACTTATTTTGTGTCGGGTTTGTGTCGTGTCAGTTGTTTACCAGCTCTAATATTCACCTATTTCACATATTTTTGGTCACAAAAAATTGTTTAAAATTGTATTTTCATGCTTACAAGTTATTTCTAACTCCTTTCATATTTATTGTTGTTGACTTTTACTAGTGTGATCGTGTGTAAAACAGGATTGCTCTATCTAAGAAAAAAATATTTGATGAATGGTCGAAAAGGGTGGCTACTTTTGTCAGAATCTTCAAATTCATTAAAATAAACAATAGAGTAACACCAGAAGGAAAGGATGAAGGATCGGTCCACAAACAGCGCATCCTATATACAGTACTCCATTCAGATACGATACGATACTCCACAAGAAATTGACAATTGACAATTAATTCTTTTTCCCCTTCATTTTAATACATCCCATGTTGCTCTGCACAGTCTGCACTTCTCGTGCATGTAAATCAGATCAACATTTGGCAGCCCAATTCCAATATATAGCTTACCAGTTTACCAACAAACAAACAAACAAACAAACAAACAAAAACTCCAATAATTAATACAGTACTAAATCTCATACGTAGTAGTACTACGAACGAAGTTTAACAATCCCTTTTCTTCTTCTTCTGTTGATTGATTGATTGACAGACAGTGAGAAAGAAAGCGGCTAAGGTAAGCAAAGCAAGGTGGCCACTAATAATATTACTACAAAAAAACTCCAAAAAGCTATTTTCCACAAGTTTCTTCTTCTCTTCACAAAAGATCTCCGTCACTTTGTCTCTCCTCTCCCTCAAAAGGGTACGGTATGCTTCTTTTTCCTCTCTTAATTATTATTATTATTTTATTCCTTGTAAATTCATGCTGAACTTCTGAGTTAGAAGACAAATACTGATAGAGTTCTCAACTGGGTTGTCGTTCTTTCTTTCTTTTGGCTTTCTGTTAGTGTACTACTACTTATCATCTCTAATGTTGTATTGGATGTCCTCATTGAGAATCGAACCCCAGATCACAGTTAAGATACCAACAGCTATACAATAATAAAGAAACAATCTTTTTGGGTAGATTGAAGGAAAATGTATAGAATGAGTTAATGGGTCAATCAAGAAATATGTAAATATGTACTGCTCTATTGATCAAGAGGGCTAATTAAGTGATTATGCCTCATGCTGTGATGCATGCTTAGTTGGGTTTCTTTGGATTTGTATTTGGAAGCCTTCCTTCCTTCTTTCAGTAATGAATGTAGTCATCTACTGTCTCGGGCTGTTTCGAGATCTTGTGAATAGATTGTTCTGTAGTGTCCGCCACTCGCGCATTCACATTGTGTTGGGGGAGCCTTACACAGGATTTTGCTGATCTTTGTCTTCAGTATGTGTGTATGGAGTATTAGATCACAGTGTTTCTATAACTCCTTGTAGAAAATTGTTTTGTCCTATGGAGTCACTGTTAGTTTTTTTCCATGAATGATTTTGCACCTCAGACTTGATTAGTCTAGCTTGGAATAATGGCTCTTTGTATGTTACTAGTATGAGCATTGCTACATACACCAAATGGTAGCGAAGTCAAGGCAAAAAGGCATAATCTGACCTGTTGTGTGTTTGTTTTATCAATATTAACTTTTGCACACCTGGTATATGTGTACACCAGGTGCAATCAACCCCCATATAACCACACGAGTTGATGCTATTTTAGCTTAGTTCATTCTTATTTGGTCCATGATTAATTCCAAGCTCCTTATCGTGATTCATGCTGGAAATGTTGGCTTGTTCGATACATCCTGATGGTTAATCTTGTTTGTATTGTTGGTTTTTTTTTCATACAACTCATGTCTATAGATCTATAGTGAATTGGACTCAGCAAATCTGTTGATTGTATTTGTTTATAGACAAGTGCTGGCTGTTTATAACTTTTTTACATTATTTATGTGCAGTTCCAATTGCCAAGTCAAGAGTTGGCTTGGCTTCATTTCAATCATCAGCCAATATAAACACAATGCAGGCAACTTTGAAAGTCCCTGATCACCAGGTGGCTGGACATCGGGCCATTAAAGGGCAGATGGGCCCTCTCATAGATGAATCTGGCCGCTTCTATAAGCCTCTTCAGAAGAATGACCGAGGGTCTAAAGAGGTTGCTTTCTACGAGGCATTTTCGTCCGATGAGAGAGTCCCTGATCATATAAGAAAATTCTTCCCCAAATTCTACGGAACGGAGGTTGTGGAGGCATCTGATGGATCAGGTCTTCACCCTCACCTTGTTATGGAAGATGTAGCCTCTAATTACACAAACCCATCGGTTATGGATATCAAGATTGGCTCAAGAACTTGGTATCCTGAAGCATCGGAGGAGTATATCCAGAAATGTTTGAAGAAAGACTCAAAAACCTCAAGTGTTACTTTGGGTTTCAGAATATCAGGGTTGCAGGTGTATGATGGAGAATCAGGGTATTGGAGGCCTGACAAGAAGATAACCCAGTATTACACGGCAGAAGAAGTTAGATTGGTTTTGAAGAAATTTGCTTCATCAAAAGAATCGCCAGAGGTCGCCGAAGACCCAAATTTTACACTTGGACCAAGAGTTTATGGTGGTTTGTCTGGCATCTTGTCACAGTTACTGGAGCTGAAAGCATGGTTTGAAGACCAGACATTCTATCATTTTAATTCTTGCTCAGTTCTGATGATTTATGATGAGGAGGCCTTGTCAAAAGATGGAGATCACCCTGGACCTGCAATCAAGCTCGTCGATTTTGCTCATTGTGTTGAAGTCAATGGCATCATAGATCATAACTTTTTAGGTGGGCTGTGCTCATTTATCAAGTTTATCTTGGACATACTTCCTACTGAAGATAGATGCACAGCCACAGCCAAAGCAATCCCAAATGGTTGCATAGCCAAAGCAATCCCAAATGGTTGCATGACGAACGGTTCAATGAATTGATTATAGGTCAAGCCAAAAGGAATTGAGGGTGTGTTGAAGTTTGAGGTTAGGCTGCATTTAGCCCTGAGGTTTCGACCATGTTGGCAGCATTATGAACTCTAGGTTCACTGAATACTCTTAATGAGGTCATCAAAAAGCTGTTCTTTTTTCTTTTCTTTCCATTTCATCATATTATTACTGGTTCTCTTGTCTCCAAATGAAATAAATGTTGTGCAAGGAATTTATACATGGTGCAAGTCACTTTAGTTGATGATTTTCTTTTTGAACACCCTATAAAAACCACTATAAAATTAGGTGAACCCGTTTTATATATGAAATTGGGTATTAATGACTTCTCGTTGGTCATTAATAACCCCTCGTGTAATCATCAATAATTTCAAACATATTTTTTTTATAAAAAAACTTCGCATTTTTATCTATGGTGGTTGTATTTGTAATTTCTGGATCCGATTAGGCCGCAGATGGCATGTGCTACCTAAGCATAGTGATAAAGATAGTCATGAACCTCTACTAGCCAATTCCTCATTGATGTCGGCATGGATTCTCTTTTTTCTTTTTTTTTTTTGGTAGGAGAAGCTATACTATACACCTTTAGGTGTAGAATATTTGGTACACCACATTCACTAATTTAGCACATACACTCTCTTTATTACAATATATTCATTAATTCATTCAACCATCACTAATTCTAAAATTAAAAATTTATAATTAGTGATTCTTTTGAATTTATTAGTTAATCTTGATGGAGGATTACTGAAATTATACATTTGAGATGTACGGTGGAGTGGTACACCTCACGTGTACGGTACAATTTGTCACGGCGTTATGAAATTCAAAGGAGGGACAAGAATAGAAAATAAAAAGGTGGAAAAGC
This sequence comes from Pharnaceum exiguum, assembly GCA_900322385.1. Classification (NCBI taxonomy): domain Eukaryota; kingdom Viridiplantae; phylum Streptophyta; class Magnoliopsida; order Caryophyllales; family Molluginaceae; genus Pharnaceum; species Pharnaceum exiguum. Next base: position 38,159 of record ONZK01000753.1, on the reverse strand, counting down.
TGCTTTGTATTTTGTAGAATTTTTTCAAACTGAATTTTGATAGACTTTGATCAAATTGCCCGACTTCGATCACATGGCTAAGTTAAGACGCATTGATCGAACTTAATTAATTTAGATCAAGTTTCATCGACTTTAACCGTTTTTTTATTTGACCTTTTCTAGCTTGCTTTGATTGAGATACCACGAGAGCTTAAAATTAGCTCGCTCTATAACAAGCTAACTTTGAGAAAGCTAGCCAACAAATTGAATTTGACCAACTTTAATTTATGTCGACCTAAGCAACTCCAAGCCAAGTCAGCTTATTAAATTAGCCATGTCTATAACCAATTTATTTTACATTACTTGGTGATATTGAATTGACTTTATTATATGAAATTATGTTTCATTGTTTCCAATTAGTGAAGTATCCCAATCCCAATTTTTCCAAATTGTACTCGTACCTAATTGATAAAGCAGAATGAGAGTTGGCCTCTTTTTGGCAATACCTCAAATTTACTCTTTTTTAGCATATCTTGTTTTTTTTTCTCTCACATCAATCTACTATTGAATCTGCTCTTTACTAATTGTCAATTCTTTCTCTCACATCAATCTTCTATCTTTATTATACTAATTACCCAAACATGTCCTTAACCGCATGAATTAACAACAGACATATTAAGGGTGCGTTTGGAAGCTATGAAAACCAGCTAATGTTTGGTTAGATAGTAGATTGTGATAGTATAGCCTTTTGTATAGCAGATTGAATCTACTAATCAAATCTATTATCTGCTTTTGCTTTTACTATCTATTCTGCTATCTACTATCTGCTAATGTTCCGATTGTGAAACAAGGCCTAAGTCTCCTTGTCTCAAACGGACAGTTACCGTAGCTATTTAGCTTAAGGCCTGGCGCCCTGGCCTAATAAGATCAGGCCCTTGTACAAGTGAATGGTGATCCATCATAATCCTAGAATATTAGTACAACTACTAATTTAAATAATAAACACATGACAACATGTGATGCGCAAAATGTTCTGTTTTCTGAGTTGTCTTTCTCTGTAGTGTAATTTACTTGATCTTAACACAGTACAGTACTAGCTTAATAGTTAAAACTTGGTAATATTTTAAAATTGAAGTTACTTCATTTTGTGTAAAGGATTCAGATTTCAGACAGTAGTTAGGAGGAAACACAGCTAAGCACAAGGCAAGTTGCCACTTTTATAACTGTAAGATACTGTCTCTTTGAGGTAGTTTTAGCTAAAATCTTGAGTCAACTCAACACACAAAACAGAAAACTTGATAGTGACCCTTTAACTCCCACAATCTATCTTACCATTTGGATCAAATTCCATATTTACATCAAAGTAAAAGTCAAACTCCAGGTCTTATGATACATGTTATGGCCTACCCAGCAGATCCCAAGCTGTAAAAATCTGTTCTTGGTTAGTTTACTTTACTTCCTCTATACATTTGCTGTTTCAGTTTAGTATGATGCTCCAGTTGCACACTTGCACTTGCATAGGTTTTTGATATATTTTACTCATTTTCTGAAATACCCAGATGAGTCAACATTGAGTTTATGAGATTGGTTATGACTTGTGAGTTTCTGGGGGACACTAAAACCAAGAGAAGACTTGTTATAGTGTCAAGTTGATTGGTACTTTGATTGTTTCTTGGGCTTTGTACTGCTGACCTGTTGTTCAACTGGGTAGTGACTTGATTTTCTCTGAAGATACTGTTTGTAAAACTGTGAATCATAATGTTTGAAGAAGAGGAAGAGAACCCTAAGATCAAGAGTCTAGAAATGGAAGATGAGGAGGATGAGAAAGAAGAAGATATTGTATATGGGCTGTGGGATCACTTATGGGCACCATACAACTGGCTCAAAATGCTTTGTATAGAGATGCATTGGAGTTATGTAGCAGGGGTGATACTTGTCTATGGAGTTAGCCAGGGTGTTGGTGGATCGCTTAATCGAGTAGGAACCGAGTATTATATGAAAGATGTGCAGAGAGTCCAGCCTTCTGAGGCACAAATATACCAGGGAGTAACTTCAATTCCTTGGATGGTCAAGCCTATCTTTGGTCTCATGACAGATGTGGTCGCAGTTCTAGGATACCGAAGGCGTCCTTATTTCATGTTTGCAGGTAAGATTTTGATAATCTCATTTTTCCTCATGATGCTTTCATGTATATTATTGTTTCCTATTCAAGTCAAATGTTCCTAACTTTGCAGTAAATACATGATAGTTGTGTTGTCATCCAAGCTTTATTAAGAAATAAATTTCAGATTTCAATCACTGAATTCGGTGGAGTCATAGTTTTATCTTATAATCTACTCTGTTTAGGCAATACTCCACAACTTGACTTTATAGATTCCAATTGTTTACCTAGGAAATACAATCATTCTGAAATAGGTATACATGATATTAAGCGAGGAAGTACAAATAGTACATATATCTTTCCTTAGCTTGTTCTCTGTGTTTGATTGGTAGTTTTGCATGTAGAATTCAAATTCAGAGAGATATTGAACTCGAAATGGTGGTTGCCTGATTGGCAGCTTCATACTCAATGAAAGGATGAACCAAATGATTTTTTTTTTGCTTGAACATCAAGTTGCAGTTCAAAAAGGTTTCAATTTTTGTATGATTATCGCTAAACAGCCCTATCCTGTACGATCATTTCGTCAGTTTAGTCCCCTCCACACCCCCTTCTTCCCATTTTTCTTTGCTAGTAGCTAGATTCAGACAATTCAATCACTTGACAACTGGGAAAATATTGGTTTCTGAATAAAATCTCACAATTATAGTGATTCTCCTATTTTATCAGTATCAATCAGTGAAACTATAGGAGGTCAATACAATTTCAGTGTATTCTCATCAGTTTACACTCTTTGAGAGTACTGTTGAGTACATTTTATCCCCTCAAATCTTGATTGAGGCACGTTATGCTGTGTTATTGTAAAGTCATTTATAAAACCAGTTGCTATTGTATCTGTTTCATACTTGAATCCGCAATGTTGCCTAACATAGAGACTTTGATGTATACGGACTATTAAGTTATCTTTCCTTTTTGACATACTTTTTCCGTTAAAAACACACATGGTATCTTTTGCTTCTGATGTAACTAGATCGATTCTATGTTGTTGACTTCAGGTGTTATCAGTATTATATCTCTGTTATTTTTATCCTTGCACAAGAAGTTGCCCATCTTCTTTGCGGTGCTGTCTCTTACAACGGCGACGACTGGTGTGGCAATAGCGGATGTGACTGTTGATGCATGTGTTGCAGAGGGCAGTAATAAGAATCCGCATCTTGCAGCAGACATGCAAAGCCTGTGTTCCCTGTGTTCTTCCACCGGATCACTTCTGGGATTCTTTTTCAGCGGTCTCTTGGTGCATCTGATTGGCCCACAGGTATCATTATGCACTGAAAATACTAATTGAATATTAGCTGCAACTTTTACGTGCATGATTGCATCTGAGCTTCTCCTAATCTTTGCACATAAAGGGTGTCTATGGCCTGCTGACAATTCCAGCTGCGCTTACATTTCTCGCTGGTCTCATACTTGATGAACCCCCAACTCTGAACTTCTCGTACGGTCAAGTATGTGTCTTTGTATCTCCCTGCTGTGAGAATTTGTAAGGATTATAGTTGTCCAAAAGCCTGACAAAATTTCTGTCAGGTCAGCCAGAAGTTTGTTGATGCAGCCGGGGCCATGTGGGACACACTAAAACTACCAGAAGTGTGGCGGCCCTGTCTCTATATGTACTTATCTCTTGCTTTGAGTTTCAACATATATGAGGGAATGTTTTACTGGTATACCGATTCAGATGAAGGGCCACATTTTTCTCAGGTATGAACCATTTGCATATTCACTACTGTTGTTGGGGCTGTGATTTTTATCAAAAGATGTTGCACAAAAATTACATAAATGGTTGAGATAGAACAGAAGTGGTAAGTATTGTGGCCCCAAATATATTTGATAGAGAGTATCTAGACTGTTTTTGCTTTCAAACAGTTCATATTTTTCTTCAAAAATACAATGCCTGTTCTAAAAGTAGAACTAAATTATATATAGTTGTTAATGTTGGGAAAATGTGTCCTCATTCTGAAGAAGCATCTTCAAGCATTACTTAAACTTTTGGCTGACATACAGGAGACATGTCATTTCTAATTGGTCTCCCCCTCCCCCCAAATAAAACAAAGTTTATCTGTGTTAGCCGTGCTGTGGTATGACAACATCAACATAGGTCATTTGATGATCATCGTGCTGGACAACTGACCCTTATTGTTGTATATTGGTGGTGCTTAAGCCCACCTATAGGCCGGTCAATCATATATTACCGTTCTATTCACTAAATCATTACTTAGTTTTCACTGTTGCAGTTTGCTATGATCATGCACGAATATTGAGTGGGATTTGTGATTATGCTATTCTTTTTTGTAATCTCAGTTATAACATGAAGCCTTCACTTATGAGAGAAGCATTATTATGCAACTAACGTTCTTTTTCAAGTTTTGCCAATATTGCCATGAAACTGCCCCTGAGGAACTAGATAACATTAAGAAAACTGACAGCTTAATGAAATTTCTCTCGTCATTGTAGGAATTTGTTGGGTACATTCTCTCCATTGGTTCAGCAGGCGGCCTTGTGGGGTCCATACTATACCAGTATACACTAAAGGATTATGATTTTCGGAATGTATGTTTCTGGACACAGTTGTTTTTAGGTCTTTCGGGAATGCTTGATTTTATGCTGGTGTTGCGGCTGAATCTGAAGCTAGGAATTCCAGATCATTTTTTTGCTGTGCTTGATGAATGCGCAGTTCAGCTGATTAACAGGCTCAAATGGATGCCACTTCTAGTACTCAGTGCCAAGCTATGCCCACCAGGCATTGAAGGCACCTTCTTTGCTCTAATTATGTCAATTGACAACATCGGTTCGTTCACGTCATCATGGCTTGGAGGCATATTACTTCACATTTTGAATATCACAAGGACAAGATTTGACAATCTATGGATAGCCATTTTGCTTCGGAATATAGGTAGGATTTGTCCTCTTTTGTTTGTCTTTTTACTACCGAAGGCTGATGCCAATTCTGCAATCTTACCATCTCAAGTTTCCGGTGAAGAAGATAGCATAGATACTCCACAGGGTGAAAACATTGAACTAGTTTCCCTTGTTACTAGTGTTGACAGCAGATGACTTCAGGAACCCCTCTTTGGGGGGGAAAGGGTGATTGAAGTCATTGCCAGATGTATTTTTTGAAATTTTGGTCTAGATCGTCCGATGATATACTAATGTATCATTTTGGTCATGTTGTTCTTTATTATATATATTGATTCTAATGAGGGAGTTAGTATTTGTTTAGGCAGGAGGTTCTTGTAATGTATGAGGTGATTGTAGTTATATACTTACATCCCTGTGATCTAACAGAAATGTAAATGTAAGCGTTTTTTGAAACATGGAAGCCTGAGTTGTGTCCTCTGGAGTACTAATTGTTGCCTAAACCAGTGAAAACAAATTGAAGGAACTTTTTTGGGGGGACTTTGGGCATTGGCTGTAGGTACCATTCCTCACTTAGGCAAGTTCAAATACTTTCTTTCTTTCTTTGAGACACACTGACAGCCGTGACAGGTAACCAAAATCTTCATGGGGATGGAAAAGAGAATATATCTCTATAAATAGGTCAACATTCAGTACAGTTGAAATTATACACGACAAATGACTCTATCCACCATTCTTACAGACATAACCAGATCAACTACTGCAACTTAACTTCCATAGATAGCTTGCACTATGGCCACCAAGAATCAGATATGTAGCCTCCCTTGATTCTATCGTGCCAACTTCTTGAGTCGTTGCAGTGTTTTCTGTTTAATCCACTGACGATCATATGGCAGGTAAGCTTGAATAGAATGGTCATAACTACAAGTAAATTTTGCAAAAGCATGATGTCAGCAACTATGCGATCAGGACAATAAATCATGAGCACAAAGAATTCAGAACAGTAACCAGGAGGATGGTTGGTTGTACTATAATACATTTGTACATATGACATGATAACCTATGGACTTCTCACATATATTTGATGACTGAAAGAATAAAATGGTCACCTAGGGTTGGGGATGCGTACTAAGCAGAATTCTCACAAATTAAGCGAAATTTGCAATCTAACAAAAAAGTCTTCAGGCTCATTATATTAATTAGAAATCCTATGTTTATTTCATAATTAAGAGATCAAACTACCAGGAGAGGTACATACACTAACGCACTCAAGTCTGCAAGCCCATCGATGAAATTGTACAAGTCCCCAATATCATAACTGATGTTTCTGAGGGTTGGATTGATTTCCTTTAGCTTCCTTTCATATAATGCACAAATACCTGTAAGCAGCAAGAGTGATGTCTGAGTACATAAACAAAGAATCACCGCACATAATAACGTAACCGACTAATGAAGCAGCACAAACTAGACATTCAGATCTGGGAAGAAGGTGAGAGTTTCAACTCATAAAAGAGCATGCAAAACTATCAATGATGAAGTAACTGAAGATCTACGACAGAGACTCTTTGTTTCTTGCTGCACTCATTTCAGGTAATCTTTAAAAATTGCAACTTTTACTGCTTTCAGTGACTAAAAAGAATAGTCCAGAATCAGAAATGGCAAGAACTTTAGAAATGTACCAAATGGCCAGCTAGGAAAGCATGTGATACAGCAGTATTAATACACAAACAGAAGAGTTGAAGTGATGAAATACCATCCACTGCCTGGGAAATGGAATCATAATCCATGAACGTTCTTGAAGCTTTGTTAGGTGACGTCTGCATAAGGATAATAGTATGCCTGTTATCCTGCAAATAACGTCAAAAGATTTCAACATAGAAGCCCGAAGGTGAGAAGTAGACAATCTGAAGGGGGGAAAAAGGCAAAGGCACACACAAACAGAGAGCAATTCCTCAAATCCGGATTAAAATGGTAAAAGACTAATCAAATCATTTGTGCTTGATAGTCAGATGCTGTGGATACATACAAGAACTTTGGCATAGCTTTAAAAAAGGTAAATACCAGCCAAATTCTTCAGATTCGCATCCTCTTTTGTTGCCATATAAGTTTTGAGATTTTTAGTTATTATTAGTCACACAAACTTTAATAAGCTGAGCCAGCAGCATTCCAGTTAAACGATACCGCAAGGAGCTTGCCTAGACGACGCCAAACAATTGACCTGACTACTACATCAACAAAACTACCGTGACATTCACGTAATAGAAGTCAGTCTGAGTCACAAACATAGTTAGTCGTATGTCCTACACCCGTAACAAAAATACAAAAACCCCTGTGAATCACATAACAGTTCTGAACTCCGTAAAAAGCACAAAACTTTAATCCATCATGATACATAGACAACTAAATTCAAGGCATCTCATTTCTCATATAGTACTAAGATACAATTGTTCACTTGTAATGATGGTCTATGCTTTCAAGTTGTTGATCAACCAAACCAAACTTCTACTAATCTTTAGCTTCATAACCCATTTGTCATGTGACCATATCATTTGATGGGTAGCAAAGAAAACCCAAATACATAAAGAAAAGGGAAATTAAATTAAAAGTAAAACCCTATTTCCCCTAGTCATCTAGATAAACCTCAATTTCATATCTAAAAGGGTATGTATCATGACAATCTCAAATTTCCATTAATAAATTAATCAACTTCAATGGTCATTCCAATATCATAAAAAATACCCAATTAGCCCAAATTAAAAAAAAGAAGAAATTATAATGAAAAACCCTAATTCCCCAAAATTATAGAATTTCAACAAGTGGGAAAGTTGTAAACTTTCTTATAGTACAGAACAAATTAACAACAGTCATAAAATCAGAACATATAAAGTACAAACAGAAACAACAAAACATAACCCACAAAACAAACTTACTGTGACATACAAACAGATAATGAATTCTACATGGAGGAAAAAAGAAAAGGATAACAAAAAGAAAGAAACAAGCACTATTAATGAGAAGAGAAGAGAAAGAAAGAGTGAGTACCATTGAGTTGGGTTGGGTTGGGTTTGGGGGAACTGTGGGTGAGTTAGTAGGCAGCAGTAACAGACAGAACAACAACAACAACAACAAGAAAAGACAAGAGAGACTGAGGACTGATGAGAGAGAATGGAGTACTTGTAGAGTTGTAGGAGTATTTGTATTTGTATTTCTGGGAAAGGGAACAAATCAATCTCCTTTTTCTTTTTCCTTTTTTTTATTTAGCTGTCTGTACTGTATTATGTTTCATGCCATGTCAGCAATTATGAAATTATGTTCTGTTTTTGTTGGCAAATTTTTTTGTGATAGAAGTTTTTTTTATATTTATTTTTGAAGGGAAGGACACACTCACTAGTCACTAAGTTTTTTTTTTTTTTGGTTTGGATACACATAATTAGTTGTTGCACTTTTTTTTGATGAAAATAATTAGTTGATGTAGTTGATATGCTAACCTGAACTTGAAGACTCTCCTCCAACATTTTTTTAAGGGGAGTTAGAGCAAATTGATAGGAGAGTTAGACAAATTGTTTGAAGTCATTTGTCTACTCGGGAAAAGAAAGGATTATGAAGATGCTTGGTTTATGTCTTTATGATGCGAAATAGGATTATTGTTGTCCACTCAAAAATACAAAAAAAAAAAAGAGGGTAAAAGGTAAATTAAAATGGGGTTCACTAAATAAATTCCATAAACTAAACTAAACCCATTTCTTATTACATATTTTCCTGTGACACTATTATGGTGCTGATAACCCCACATCAATTCTTTTGTTTTCAGTCACAGTCACGTTCAATCTTATAAACCCAAACCAAAAACCACATAAGGTCTAGTGAGGGACTGAATCACCTCCTTTCACTTGCGTGAGGAGCATTTCATGTTGTAAACAAGAACGCAGTGACTACAGACAGTAGCATTCTTGATACTTTTTATTCATTCGCTTTGCAACTAACGAACTAAAAAAACCTTGTTCCCAGTAATGCCTTGGATTACAAGTCGAGCTCTTGACTCAGTACAAAAGTTACAGTCCATGTAGATCCAAGTCCTCCAGTAAAGTTCCTCAAACGAATCAGACCAAAACAAAAAACAGTTCCTCAAACTAAGGTACAACATGATACATAGATAGGTGCAGTGCAAGACACTAGATGGTAACAGCCACATTGATCTTGTGCTTCCTGCATATTCAATCCAGGAAGACTATCAACAACGAATAGCCACCGGCATCGAGCAAAACTCCGCTGCTACTTCGGTCAAAATTTCAACCTTGTACTTCAGTGTTATCTAGCAGCATTACAAAGAGACAGTTAGAACCTGCACCTGCAGCAGTTGATGATAACCTGGCTCAAACACACAGACTAAACCACGGCGCATAAGCACACACACACAAAAAAAACTCCAGCGCATAATCAACATTATAGGCTCTGACAATCTCATTCCGAGGTTTTTTTGTTAAAGGTAAGAAGGCGGACCACCCATGGGTATCCCAACCATGAATTAATAAGCCTGGGCACTTGGAGAGGAGGGGGGAGGGCCGGAGAGGGAAATCATCCTCCTCCCAAATGCTCCCAACGGGATTCGAACCTTGGTTTACAATAGTCTAGGCATAGCAATGCTAGGGAAGTCATGGCAATGAGGAAGACTTACCTTAAGGAAATAGAGGCTGGTAGAGGAGTCCAGTATGCTCAGGGAAACCCATCATTAAATTGAGATTTTGTACAGCTTGGCCTGATGCACCCTTGACCAAATTATCAATCTGCAAACAAGTTTGTAAACTTCAGTTCCTACTTCAGGCTATGGGGGAAACTGGCAGATATTTATCCCCTCAAATTAAAGAGCACAGGAAGCATAGATTATTGAGCTAGAAGTAAGAGAACATACAACTGAAATTATGATAGCCCTTCCTGGAATTCTGTCAGGGAAGACATTCATTAAACAATAATTAGATCCACGGACATTTCGAGTGTGAGGAACTACTCCTTTCTCTAACATAATCACAAACTCTTCCTCCTGCAATAGGTCAGAGAAATATGTCAAGACTGCGTTGAAGAGTTTCAGTACTTCCAAAATTGCAAGGCCAGGCATGGCAACCACCTCAATGGAATAAATTAGTTTAGACAATAAGTCTACAATGACACAAACACATATCATAAGTTCATAACTGCACCCAAAGCAGGGGGAAAGGAAAAGGTGTGGTCAAAGGAAACTGAAACAGCCGGTCAGAGGCCAATTAGAGTACATGAGCAGGATTACCTCATAGAAACTCTTCAACTGGTCATACAAATTCTCAACTGTCACTCCTGAAGCCATTTCAACATAAATGGTTGATTGCATACCGCGACTCTGGAAGGAAACAGAACTGTCAGTACATTTCCAAGACTAAACACAGAGTTAAGAAGCACCAGAGCTCTCAGAAGCCATCACTACCATAGGCATTAAGTGTGGGGTAAAGCTGACTGTTACTCTTGAAGGTGCAACATCAGACAGTCCTTGTTCGATTTCTGGAACTGAAGAAAACACAGAAGCAAGGTTATTGATTCATCTGCTTCAAACATAAGTTTCAAATGAAATTTTCAGTCCTCAATAAGCATATAACATTGAGAAAGCAGAGGAACTTCTGTGTACAATTATCATCCAAAAAAACCAGGAAGTTGCACACCAATCATAACCAAATATCAGCAAAAGATGCTTACTTTTACACCAGAGCTAGTAACCGTCAAATAGAATACATCATTACACAATCTAATTCACCCAAATACTACCTTAGCATCTCCCTAGTCAAATAAACGTCATGACACAAAAGCATGGCCCAGTGAGAAGGAATCTAAGTATGGGCGATTGAAGAGGTAGCGAGGGTATGAAGGTGGTTAAGTATACAGCTCTACTTGGCTTAGACGAGAGCATGGCCAGAGATAGGAGGAGATGGAGAGAAACTATCCAAGTAAAAGACTTCATTCGATGATTAAGGTGTCTCATGTGTGTGGCGTGCTTGTGCTCGCGGTTTGTTTGTTAGTTTTTATCCATTGGTGTGTGCCTGTGGTCTGTGCTACTATGTGTGTGTTTGCACGTTCGTTTCTGCAATTCTTGGGTACACCCGGATACACCAGGTGTTTTTTCCAAAGCATTTCAACATTTATCATTAGTCACCTATTTAATGTCATTAGTTAGTTCTTTGATTATTAGTCATAAATCCAGCCGGTGTACCAAAGACTTGCCTCATTCGTTTTGGGTATGTTTGCTCTGTGTGTGTGCTACTTCGAACTCCATATTGGTCCATGATAGCCAACCCCAATCAGTTTCGAAATTAAAGCTATGTTGTACTTGCGGTAGTTGTTGTATGTGGTAATTACAAAACAAAAAAACTGGCATAATCACATTGGCCACCACATACTAACCATGACGATGTCTGGTAACACCATATGCATGTATGCCTTCAGCAACTTCAGTATATAGGTTTGCCTCCTTTGCACCACGTCCTGCGATGAACCCATTAAACATCATAGGAGTCCATTAATTCAAGATTATAGTTAAAATGGAAAAATAATAGTCTTTAACATATGACCAACGATACTAACCTGCACCACTCACTCCAGATTTTGCATCAATAATTATGCCACTACACAGAATAAGTTTGGCCTGCAAGTTATAAAGCAGAAACATTTTCAAGTTCACTAACAGATGATTTAAGTTGAGATCATACAGCTCTCGCATCCAAATGTAGAAGCACAATTTAAAGGTAAAGTGAGAGGTGAAGAAGAAAAAAACTCGAACCCCAAAATTGGCCCCTTTTGGAGAACGGTTAGAGTTTGCTGCTCAAGAGAGACACATAACACCTCACAAATTGCTTAATAAATATAGATGAAAGAAAACCTACTAAATTATCATATTAATCATGCCTATCACTGATATGTCCAGTGTTTGTCAACATGACATAGCCGGTAAATCAATGCCATTCCTCTCAAGCCTGTAGCATAGATAATATCTGTTTCTAAACCAACCAAATGGTTATGACCAGCTAAAAGAATCCAATCTCAAGTAGGTTGGGTGGTTTCTTATTAGTGGAGACATGTCTAAAAGCAAAGGGCCATTAACCATTTGATGTTAGACCCGTGAGGCCCTGACAATGGTATTTCATTTACTTAAATGTTCTTCAATATGTTTTGCCACATATATTCACTTCTTACTTCTGAACAAAGGATAAAGTGGTTATCTTTATCAAAATTCCAGACCAGACTAGCTCCACAACAGCGCCAATAACCATTGCCAGTAAGTCAGTAACCCAACAAAATAGTTAGATAACCACCGGGCCTATATCAAACCTTAAAATGCAGCTATCACCTAACGATTTTAATGTGGTCATATCTAAAATTTGTAAAGCCTTTACAACCTGAAGTCATGTTGTTTACATGTGTCTCCTATACCATTCATGGCAATCCACGTTCCACAGTTCTATGGGTATCAAACTAGGAAGATAGCATGTCTGTTTCTCTTCTTTAGTTAAGAATGGCAACACTCGCTGTCGATACCAATGAATACTACCAACCATCAATAAAAAAAAACTTACGATATCAGCCATGTATTTCAGGGGAAAATACTCATCACCAGCATCCCACGAAATTTTGGTGAGAAATCAATCATATCACTATGACACTACCCAACTGGGTCAATGTTAAATGTGATCAACATATGACAATACTATGTTGACTATCAGCCTGAACAATTTAGAAGTTAAAAGAATAACAGAAGGGAAACAGAAAAAGAAAAACTGTGCTTGCTAACCTTGATAAGGGGAACCAGAGGGAGTTGAATAGATGTTGGATAGCAGCCAGGATTAGCAACCAGCCGAGCATCTTTAATTTCTTGTCTCAATATTTCAGTTAAACCATATACAGCTTCTTTCTGGGTGCAGAAAGTAAAATACAACATAAAAATAATGGATCACACAAAACACAACAAAAATAGATAGATACAGACTAATATGCACAAGCAAATTCCCAAAACACATAGCTACAATTCTCAGAAAAGACATAATTGGCAAGAAAAAAACATGAGTAAATCACTCAAAGCTATGCGACAACGACGATATTGCAATCTAAAATCAGGTGAAATGCAACATGATGAAGGGACAGGAATTCTTGTATTTTTTAGCAATGACATTTCAGGAACACCTTTCAAACAGAAATCAGAACTAAGTAGAAACTAGAAACTAAGTGACTGTCATCCTGCGCAAATGAATGACATGAGCGCTCAATTTAGTCAGTAGAGAACTACAGACTTCTTACCAAATTGAACTCTAAATCTTTTCCCTTTTTTTTTATCATATCTTTTTTTTTTGGAGACTGACATATCGTGCAAGATCATCCAAGCATAGACCACACGAGTTAATACATATGAAGTGAAAACCATCCAAAAGCAAGGCAAAAAATTGAACACACATCTAGTACCCAAAGATATATGAAGGGGCAAATCAATCACCATGCCTGTAATTCCACTGCTCTATGAGGTTGACCATACCATTCTTCATACTCAGCAACATCCCGCAACCGGAAATCCTAAAATGCAATGCCAAATCATATCAAGATGTTGGCAACAAAATCAAAAGATAACACTTCCATTATTAGAACAGTACAAAATCATAAGCTTGAATTGGTTGAGTAGGTTACATACTGCTGAAAGATCAACTACTTTCAACGAGCTTGGAAGGGCACTTATTATATCCTGTATACCAAGAAACAAAATCAAATCAGAAGTTGGTTCTACAGCAACCACACACACATAATATCACGAAGAGAAACACAACACAACACAACACAACACAACACAACACACCTGCGTCGTGCCATGGGGCAAACAACAAAAGACGGCATCAACATTGGAAAAGTCGGCATCCTTAACCGCAACCAAATTTGGCAAGTCCTGAAACCAATACAGTAACATTCAACCACACATACAAAAGTGATCACAGGTATGACAAGGGCTAAACTAGTAGTGGAATAAGAACCCTACTTGCGTGATCAAATGCGGAAACACGGATGCAATTGATTGACCAGCTTTCCTATCCGCCGTCATCACAGCTATGCCAAAATGTGGGTGATTTGCCAACAGACGAACAATCTAGAAACAAACACAAATGACACTATTTATCAACAAAAACAACTTTTAGCATAATAACTAATATATAGTCAGAGAGAATAAATTTAGTACCTCAGAGCCGGTGTAGCCACTAGCACCAAGAACACCAATCCGAACACTCTTTTGCAATTGCTTGTTTTCGGGGAAGTGTAAGTTATGAGGCACGGAAGCCACCGAACTTCGGACGGAAATATCCCTATTCTTTCTACTTGTTTCCTTACCTTTTCCCTGTTCATACATTCAAGCAAGCAAATGGGCATGCAAAATAATAATTAGTGTTGGGGAAGGGAAAGGAGGGGTAATAGTGTAAATAGAAATGAAAGTGTAACCAACCTTGAAAAAGCAGATTTCTGGGAGGAAAGTAGAACCCAACGCCAATGAGCTCATTCTGACTGTGAATGGCCGGTGTGTTTTGTTTTGTTTTGTGTATGAGAGTAAGAGAAAACTGAAGTGAAGTGAAATGAAGTGAAGGGTGGTGTCTCTTGTTTGTTTGTCTGTTTGTCGAGGCTGACACGTGAGAACTGATATATATTGTAAAGTCCTCCCTTCTGTTCTCTTCTCTTCTGTTCTGTTCTGTGCTGGATTTCAACTTTCAATTGTTTCAAAAGCTCCCCCAACAACCCAAAGCTAAATTAAACG
>ONZK01000753.1:6112-22924 GCA_900322385.1 Pharnaceum exiguum | reverse complement strand
TATATTTTATTATTTATTATTATATATATATAACCCACTCGGTTTCCACCCAAAAAAGAAAAAGAAAAGTGACACCCACTCGGACACTCTTGTTTTGTCTAATAAAATAATTAGAAATGTATATTTTATAATTTTAATTTATTCAAATAATAATAATACAATAATATTTTTTAAAATTGAAAATAATGTTTAAAATTTTCATAAAATAATTTTATTATCGAACAAATTAAAATGTACTAAACTGTTGGGTCAAACTCGACCCGTTCCCGTTACCAAAAATGTCAAACCCGAAATGGTTGAACCTGAAAAAACCAAAGCCGAAATGACCAAACCTAAAACCGACCAACCCATTTGACAGGTCTACATATATTTAGCTTGTTGGAATCTTCTCTTGATTGTTTATGGTTCTTGTTAGTAGATGATCCTAATGTATGTGTGCTAGTCTCATATATATATTTTTGTCTCATAATTGTCTCTTAGCTTACGTTTCGTGAGAATAAGTTAAGAGATGGATCTATTATCCTACATGCTTGTATGCTCTATGTGACTATATTATGTTGTGCTATTGTGCTACAACTAACTTGTACATGTTAACAAGTATATTTGGTTTGTCATCATCAAGAGGGGGAATTTGTTAGGTATACCTATTATGTTGAGCATCTATATTGTTCCTATACTGGCTCTACTGTTTGACCCAGTGATGGTACTTTGCTGGAGGAAGAGAGGATCTGAATTCTGAGCTTGAGTACTTCTTGACTGGAATGTTTTAGCTGTTGATCAAACTAAATAAAATAAATGCTGGTTTTAATCTTTTCTTAGCAGCGCTTTGGTTTGTTTAATTGCAGACAGTAGCCGTAGTAGCCTTTAGAACTGCTTATGAACTGAGTTTTCATTCCAGTGATTATTTCCTGTTTATGTACTTCTGTTAGTTCAATAGCTGCTGGAACTCAGGTTACTCAATCTTACAGAGGAAAGCAGAGGATGAATCTTGAAATTCAACAACAAATACCTGAGCATCAAGCCAATCAACTAGAAGAGAACCCAACAAGGACATCAAGAGAGCTATATAACCCAACAGGACTTTGCAAGGCAACAGCAACTTAAGTTCTTTTTTGCACAACTTACAATAATACAACTATACAAGTATCAACAATAGCACAAGCCACAAGCAACGTCCGTGCTAAGAGTACCTACTTTGCTTGTATAAAGCATACTGAGTTAACTAGCGATATTCAAGCGTAAGGGCATAACTTCTCTACATTGGCCACATTAGCAACTAATAAACTTTGGTCCCCAAATTTTAGCATCAATGCATAAAAGGGCAATCAGCATGACAAAATGTTTTTTACCAGAGAACAGTCAATGTAACTTGTTAATCCAATCGTATTTCATATTTTGATGGACTGTTTGTCCACATTATCAAAAGGAATCGCGTGATCAGATTGACCACCCTTAGGTACAAGGAAAATCAAACTTATGGTCACTACCCTCAAACAATTTCTTACAAGAACAGCCAACCACAGATTAGAGAAGTCACTTCTGGAGACATGTAAAAGGTGAAGCACCATTCCCCCTCCCCACTTTGCGAGGAGGGAACCAAAGCTATCAATGCACATTAACAAAGCAAAGAAGGTGCCTTCTATGCCTAAAGGACAAAGCCTACTACTAAGTACCATCATCGGTACCCAACGAACCCTTGCAACTAGCCGTAAGACGCCTTCTTCAAGAATCACAAAGAAGTAATCGGGGATACCCAACTTTAAGTTCCATCGAAGAATGAAGATCAAATCCAACATCCCTGTAATTCCATACAGAAGCTGTCCAAGAAACAGAATACTTCTGAAGGAAAGGTTCCTTAGAAATTTGTGATAAATGAGTACTCCAAATACTGATCCCAGTGCACCTACTGCATAAACCATTCCCACAAATTCCTGCAGTTTAGTAGAGCAAAGATTACTTTCATATCTGAACATCTACATCATCTTGTAATCTACAAGAACTGAATTCATCATATAAATGACGAGTCATTAAAATATCGGACTTGAACTTCTCCTACAATATTTTTCCTATCGGAACTATAGCTATTGGTAGCGACAACAGCAGAGTGCTTTGACAAGATTGAGGGATAGCCAAGATGGTAAGGCCTTTTACTTTTGATCGAGTTTTCCCACCTTTCACCAGGAAAGGTGTCCCCCTTGTTACCAAGTACATTTTTGATCTAGAGAAATGCATTAGAAATATACAGGCTTAAACACACACTGACTCACACAGAGAAAACGAAATAGGACAGGAGCAGAAAACAGCTAATTAGAGTAAAACCTGAGAGAAAGCAGGCCCAGCTGTAGGATGAGTATACCAATAAAATTGACCTTCATGAGTACTGATATTGAGAGTCAATGACAGAAATATAAACAGTGAGGGCTTCCAGACTTGAGGACCTTTGATTGTTCTGATCATATTTTTCATTGTACCACTGAGTTTAGCAGTTACCTGTTCAATATAAAGGACAAGTCATATACTTTGAAAGTAAATTCCAGTTACATGATACAGAGTTAATGACTATGTCACAGAAAATTTGAATTCAGACAGACATTAAATAAACAATATACAATCAATTCAATCTACTTAGCAACTTAATCTCAATGAATTAGAGCTTTTTCCTGAGGGAAGAAGCACTCTACTGGTGGACAAATGCTCATTCCCATAAGCGATTCAGTTTGCAAGTCGAACATACTCAATTAAATCTTAATTTATAGGATCTTTAGGTGGATACGAGTGAAGAATGAATCATATGACATTCTTTAACCATCAGTTCATCAACTTGCATAGACAAATCAGGAAGTCATTTCACAAAAAAAAGGAAGAATCGTATGTGATGAATAGAGAGAACTTCATCATGTGAAGAAACAAGGAAATCTCACATGCATATGGGTTGCCAAAGGGTGAGTAATTTTGCGCTCATACATGAAGAAACCAAGCATTATCATTGCAGCTGGAGGAACAACCAGGAATCCGAGTGCGCCCTGCAAACATCAAAATGCTATTCTTATGCTTCAACATAACCAATTGCTAATTTTGCTAAGGAAGAAAGAAAATTTATATCGTCTACATTGGTTTTCAATTTCTTTGTTGTCCAAAGTCTTTGAGATGCCTACATATTCACAAGTCAACTAACAAAATATGTCCAAGAGTCTAAGTGAACTAGCTGTGCACATTGACAACATTTTGGTAATGAATACATAACTTCAACATCCACATTATTGACTTGAAATTAATCAAACAGAGAAAAGCAGGGAAAGTCACCAGGAAAAAGAGAGAGAATGGAATGCAGGAAGATAAGATACCACACCTGAGCACCAAGCGAGTGAACCAAGAAGCCACTAGAAGAGTAACCAACAAGAGCACCAACAGAAGAGCAAAAGGAGCCAAGACTTTGCATATCAGTAGCTAACTCTCTAACCTCAATACTATTCTTAGCAATGCAAGCATCCATAGTAACATCAGCTATAGCCTTAGCCACTTCAACTCCCACAAGACAACACAATGCCAAAGCAATAGGTAGCTCAACAAATGTAGCTACGACGAAAGCCGAAAGAAACCCAATAACCCCTGCAGCTATAAAGTACGGCTTTCGACGATAACCCATTATGGGTAGAACATCAGTGAGCAAACCCCATATGGGTTTTAGCAATGATGGTAGTGTGTAAAGTCCTGCAAAGACTTGAGCTAACGAAGGTTGAAGTTTTTGCACGTCTTTCCAGTAAAAGTCTGAGACAACTCTAAAGTATGAGCTGCAAAAGCCGTGGCTTAGGCCGTAAATGAGGATGACACCAATGACAAAAGATGGTGAGAGTGTGGACGATAGCATTTGTATCCATTGGATTGGTTGGAAGATGATCAGGTTGATGAGTGAGAGTGCAATGCTGCTGCGCTTGTTGTTGGTGGGTTTTTGAATCAGTTTTGATGTTTCTGTGTCTAGCTCTTGTTCTTCCATGGTTTCCATTTGTTTTGACTTCTACGAGGTATGGAGATCTTGAAGGAATTGGGAAAGGAAATCGTGCTGCAATGCAAGTGACTGACTGACTAGGTGAACTTAACACGTTCAGTACATCTTTCTTTATTTTTTTTATTTTTATTATTATTATAGTTAAGTATTGAAAACTTCGCACCAAACGATATGTATTCAAGGCAGGATGTTGTACGGATTAAGAAATGTCACAACTCACAAATGAAACTGAAAACATTTAAAATTATAATTAAAATTGAGCTGAATTGAACTCAATCGAGAAAGAAAAAACAAAACAAAACAAAACAAGTGTAACATTATAAATTATAATGAACAAAAGACAACCTAAGAAAAAATGACATGCTGAGGGTAACTACTAAAATTGATATGTTGAGAGTCATGACATAACAGCAATTGAAACCTCAGCGAATAGATACACAATAAATTAAAAGAAAGAAGGTGAATTGTCAACGTATTTGAGTTGTTTGGTTGTAACAAAAACATGTTACTTAGGGGGACCTAAGTGAGAACCAATTCCCACATAAATTCCCATAAATTGGAAGTTCCCACATCATCCAAACAATTCTAAGCAATTCACATAAATTTGCAAATCATGGGAATTTCCTCTTCATGGGAATTTAATTCCTACATTGCTATCCAAACGAGCTCTAAGAAATTGTAACTTCCTATGTTTAAAATTCATTTGTTTTGTTTGGTTTGCATTCCAATTTCCCATGAATTGTAATGTAATATAGGTTATATGACAAGTTTACCCCTCTTATAAATTAGTTGTACTTATTAATCTTTATTACTAGTACATGTCTTCTTTTTTAATATTTGACAAAAACTTGTACAGTCTCTTGTCACTTGATTTGCCATAATACATGATACTATGGGAAAAATAGCAGTATTCCAAGCATAGTTACCAGGGAAAAAAAGGGTCTTGAGCATAAAAAAAAAAAAACACAAAGCAGTATTGAAGATATTCCAATCATCGTCCATCCTTCCATATCAAATATAAAGCAACGCCCCCAGACCACCCATATCACCAAAAGTTGCCATGCTCATCGGATAGGTTGCACGGACACCTCTCATAAGGAGACGTATCCGTGTCGGACACGTGTCGGACACCGACACTTGCGGACACACATCCGACACTTCACTGAGTACTGAAGTATATTTTCACAATTTGAAACAGTTACTATCACATGTAATTTTACAATTTCATTAATCTTTTTCAATCTTAATACAAATATAGAGTTGATAAGCTCCAAAAAATATGAAGTTAGACATTTTCCATTACTTTATATTTTATTTAATTGTCTAATTTGTGTAATGATATTCTTTATAAATAAAAAAATATGAAAAGAATAGCCGTGTCCCGTGTCCTATGTTTTTGGAATGTCGTGTCGCCGTGTCCGTATCAGTGTCCGTATCCGTATCCGTGTCAGTATCCGTGCAACCTACCTCATCGGCATACATCACGAGTTCACGACTACCACACCACTAGCACAGAACCATAATCACCACCAGAGATCCATAGTCTAACATGTTCAATCTAGCTACAAATCTACTACAGAGACATGTTCATATTAGCTAGCTACGAAAGTATGAGGCTCTCTGTAGATATACTTCCAAAATAATTACAGTGGCTGCTAGTAGCAAAAAATTTACAAATTCAGCCCGAATAACTCCAAAAGGTAAAGCCTGCACAATCAATATGGGTCCAAAAAAACGAGAAGATGTACCTCTTCATGCATCTGGGATCAGTAGACTTTGCACGTAAGCTGTGCGAAAGTCACTCGAAAGGCTGAAAAAGAAATCAACCTCCAGTGGATTTAGTGCAATCTTTTTTGAAACATTTAGTACTTCCATCAGAGTTAGTCTTTTGATCTTCATAACTTCAGCAGGAACTTGCATTCTCCTCTCAGCGGAGTCAGTTTCATGTTGAAAACAATTAGCTAAGCGACCTAATTGTTCACTTCCTGACACTAACACGTCTGACATTTTTCCAAGTCTGCTAGAAAAATCGTGAAGAGCTTCCAAAGTTTCAGTCCTAGCCTTCTTCGTGCGACGAGTAGCTGGTGTACTCGAAGTGGTGGGCAATGGTCCTAATGAGCTAGTAGGTGCAGCTCGAGCTCCTTCTAAGCCACTTGGAGCGGCTGAATTGATCTCTATATTGTCTTTCTAATACAAGAATGATAAAAAGAGGTGATCTGGTCACCCTCTTTTAACCATTGAGCTTTTGCTGGCATAAGTGCAGTGGCAAACAATCTTGCATTTCTCTCTTCCTACACATGGTATACCACTGTACTTATGCCAGCATAAACAATGATTCATTTTCTTTTCCACACAATAAACAGTTTGCATCTAGGATTATCATGATTTTCTCCAGTCTTTATCTTGTGAGTAATCTTCTATGACACATTAACCACATGATTAACTATTGACAAAAAAAAAGAACTTATGACTTATTACTCCTACCATTCCACACCATCGAATCCCATGGAACTTTTTTTTAAAGCAATGGGTTACACCATTGTGTAGGGTATTTGATATAGAATTCTAGGCGTGATATCACTATCCTTGAAGTGATATTTCGACCCTACTCGAAATCCACTCCCGGGATACAAAGAAGTCTCAACAATACTAGTTGCTCTTACTAGAATTGTCATTCGAAATGTTTGATGTTGATGTGTGTTTAACCTTTATTACTCCATGGGACCATGGGAAGGATGCAATAATATGGTAATAATATCTCCATGGGAACCATGGGAAGGATGCAATAATATCTCTATTTCCCATCCATCACAATGTCTATTTATGTACTATATATATATAGGACAATGGTGATAATAATTGGTACGTAGTTACTAAGTAGTTTATTTGGCATAATCCATATCTCATGATAAATAAACACATGTCATAATATGATAACCAACTACTTTTACAAAATACCATGTATCAATTAACTACACAATACCTTACTCTAAAAATGTCCCAACACTTTTGCTGCATCTCCCATGAGTACTTCATACCCACTTGCAGGGTCATATGATCCATTTTTCGAGTGCTTCCATACCTATTCTATTCATATACCCAAGGGCTATCAGATGGAGCTTGATATTTGAGGAATTGATGCATTTTTTTCAATTAGACCCCATAGACCCATTTTATCCATATGCTATCTTCTTTTGTCATAGTTGCTCATACCTGCTTCATCAATAGCGCGGTGTTCCATTTTTTACAAATCTTGATTGCTAGGCCACCTTGTTGTTTGTTTCTCTTCACTTGTTCCCATGCTATCGGTGATTTTTTTTTCATTTGCAGTAGCTCTCCATAAGTAGTTCCTAAACAGCTTCTACTTTCTTTATCACACTTGTTGGTAAGACAAATATTGAGACCCAATACTTTTGAATACTTATAAAACAAAATTCACCAGTTCTAATCTTCCCATATAAGAGAGTTTTCTTTGTCCTCCACATGCGAATTCTAGTTGTCTTCTCCACCAGTATATCCCCCTCTTCTCTTCTCATTTTCTTTCCGGTTATGGGAACACCCAAATATTTCATGGGCAATGTACCTTGTTGGAAACCAGTTATAATCTTCAATTCTCTTACAATAAAATCATTGCAACCAACCATGATTACTACTGATTTGCTCCGATTTACTTTCAGCCCACTATCTTTGGAAAACTCATCAAAAGCTTAAATCATACTCACCACAGATTCCTTTCCCTTACAAAATATTAATAAATCATCGGCAAAGCATAGTGCTTTATTTGAAGTGTTCTGCATTTTGGGTGAAACTGAAAATTGCTCATCTTCCCCACATTCGACTGAAGTATTGATAATAGCTAGGCTCATGATGATCACAAAAAAAAAATGGATTCATGGGATCTCCTTCTCGTAACCTTCTCCCACCAGCAAAATATATATGTATCTCCCTATTGAGTATAAGAGAAAAGGAAACAATAGTGATACATACCTCAATCCATCTAATGAATTTACTCGGGAACCCCATGTGTTTGAGGACTTGAAGCACTGCAGACCATCTCATTGTGTTGTATGCCTTAGAGAGATCAATTTTCATTAGGCAGCTTAGAGGACAAGAACTACTTCTACCATAATTTTTTACTATATCATGACTATGTAACATATTATGGATGATAGTTCTAGCATTAATGAATCCAACTTGCCGATGATGAATGATGTTTGGAAGTTACTTCTTCAACCTGGTACAAATGTGAGTAGAGATAGCCCAAGCAACACCTGCAATCGCCTTATCAAAATTAGTTGGGTGTCCCGTGCTAAACAGGTCATCGTGTAAAGTAGTAACAATACTCTCTATTTCTTCATCTTTCTGTAGCATCGTCCAATCCCTTGATGCAATTTTGCTTCCTTCTCTGATTGGCTTTGTTGGAATATAGTGGTGGCTTATGTCCCACATTGATAATTTGTAGTGGTCTTGAGGTGTATATAAGTGAGTGAGTGCCCTCCACTCATTGGCAATTGGTTTTGAGTTGGATCCTCACAAGCTTATAACACCTCTCTTTGGGCCCAGTTTAACAGGCTTTGTGATGAAAATAGGAAGTATTTCGATCCCCATCCATTATTTCTGAATTTACGGAGCGCACATGCCTATATGATTCTGGCTGTTTATACAAGCATAACTGAAAAATTTGTAGTAAATTAATGTAAATTACAAATGTAGGTGATTCAAATTCTCATTTTATGGTTCTAAAAATAAACAAAAATAAAACCTATTTTGTGAAACCACGGTCTAACTTCTACACATATTTGAAAATAACCTAATAATTAATTTTCAAAACATAATCCTTATTTCAAGTTATTATTTTCAATTTAGCTCCGTTTATATTTAGTTACAATTTAGATTACACATAGTATTTCTAATTCAATTTTACTTCTTTTATTCTCGGTCGTCACCCAAATGTTATCGGATTTTTTGGGTTCGATTAGTATCGGTCGGGTCGGGAAACCTAGATTTTTCCGGATTTTTCGAGTCGGTTAGTTTCGGCTTTTCGGGATTGGGTCGAGCTTTTTGTGTTCGTAACCTAGCTTTTTCGGGTCGGTTAAGAGTAGACCTGGCAATTGGGTCGATTTGGGTCGATTTCGGTTCGGGTTAAAATAACAATTTCTAGTCTTCGGGCCAGATCGGGTCGGATCGGGTCGGATTTTAACTGGATCGGGCGTAATTAGGTCTTGACTAATTGGGTTGAGTCGGGTTTGGGTCTATTCGGATCAGGCCCAATCGGGTCGGACTAATTCAGTTCAGATCGTGTTCGGTTCGCCGGGTTTCTTCGGATTCGAATATCAAATGGGTCGAGATTTTCGGGTCGGGTTTTTCGGGGTCGGTTCGGATTGGATTTCCTTAAAAATTATTATCTAAACAAATCGATACATATGTATTTTATTTATTTAAATACCCGCTTTATATTCATTCTTATATTAATTTTATGAGAATTTTAGTGCAATTTATTTATTTTATAGGTGAAGATGAGTTGGCTCAAAGTTAATACGTGTTGAAATATATACAGACATGGATTTGAGCGGGAGTGAAATAACGGCCGGGAGTGAAATAGTTGGCTCATATGTTTTTCGGGTTTAGATCGGTTTGGTTTTCATTCGGATCGGTTCGGTTTCAGGTTTGTGATCGGTTTGGGTTTGGGTAGGTTCGGTTTTGGGTTACTAAATTCGGTTTGATCGGGTTTCGGTTAATGTTCGGGTTCGATTAAAATCGGATATGGGCGAAAATCGGATTGGTCTGAATTGAGTCGGTTTAGTTCGGGTCGGATCAAATCGAATTTGGTACGAATTAGGTCTGCACAATCGATTTTAGTGGAGGAGTTGATCAAGTAACAATAATACTTAATAAAAAAAAAAAATCCCTCTCTCTCTATCTATCTCTCTCTCTCCGAGGTATGCGCTCTCCCCCTCTCCCTCTCCCTCTCCCTCCCCTCTCCTCTCCCTGTCTTTCTCGATTGGTATTGATATTAATTAATTAATTTGTTGTTCCTAATTCTGTTTTGTTCAGTAACAGATTTGTATAAAGCAGTTTCGATACCAGAGAAGATGGGCAAGGGCCAGGGCAAGGTCAAAAAGCTAGACAACCCTGCGCTTGATGAGAACACATACTTGGTGAGTACAGTACTCCTTTGCACTACACTACACATTTTAAAGTTCTGATCTTTTATGTTATCTATGAAATGAAATTCTGGGAAATCCCGTTTTCCTTATGGAGATATATTATTACTATCTCAAGCTTGGTACTTTTGGTGTTCATTTTGGTGTGTATCTGGAAAGTTTTGCAGGGATTCATTTTTTCATGTAATCCGTAACATGGCTTCAAGAGTAGTTGATAAGAATTCAGATTCCAGAATACTAACTAACATATACAGAAGCAGCTCCCTACTTTTGTATACATACTACGTACTTTAGTACATGCATGTGTGAATTTCTTCTTCAACATACTTCTGATATAGTTTCCTTTTCATGAAAACCACGCTAAAGGCGTCAAAAGCAGCAATGTTTTGGGAAGAAACCGATGAGGAGGAATCTGATGAGGAATGTGATCTCACGCTAGAAAGCATGTTTAGGAACCATATTGAAAGTTACACGAGGGACGCAAAGAAAGCTTTACAGCATTTTAATTCCTTTGAGGTTTGTCTTTAATTACTGCTTCTTCTTTTTTATAATTCGTACTCTGTCTATCATGTGGAGTTGGGTCCTAGTCACTTTGTCGAAATTCGTTTACATTCATTACCTGGCTACCTGCACATAGTTTATCATGGGTAGTAAGACATAAAAAAGTTTATTGAATAATCATAAAACGACGACCAACAAACATAAGACATAAACTTGGACAATATATAGGAAATCTAACCAAAACGTAAAATAAAGACCTTTCCTAAAGAAACCCAACTTTATCATCATTTCCATAACCCTTTATAGGGAGGCTGTTTTCAAGATTGATCCTAAATCCATCGTTGTATTGTAATACTGACTTTTTGCAACTTCACTAAGAAGAATAAGTACATTAATGTTTCATAATAATTTTGATGTTGTCCATAATCACCTAAAGCTAAAGATGAGGATTATTCTTTCGCACCGGACATAAAAGCACTTGACTTAAAAACACTTGACTTTATGCGGAAATGAATGTGATGCTAAGACTTATAGTTCTTTTGTAACGACAAAAAAAACAAGAATATGTGTAAACCAAAAATATAAAATTCAACCTAAAATAAAATAGGGAAAAAATATAATTGGAGAACAAGAGAATTTTTATTGAGAGTCTGGGTGGGGATATAACTTTTGTGAATCTCTTGATTCCAACTTAAAGAGAGCGGGGTTTGATTTGGTTTGGTTCAAGGGCCTAGCCTTGTTCTTGAACCGGGTTTTTGGGAGAGTGATGGGGCCATTACGGCTTATTGTATCTGAGGTGACAAGGGCCTTCGTGGCATATTCTGCACACCCTTGCACTCTAATTATAACCCTAGCCTAGTCTCCTATTTATAGGTCTAAGTTAGCTTGGAAAATTAGCATAGAATATTTAAGAGATAAAATTACAATAATTTTATAAATATCTCTAAAATATTATATCTCCTACCCTAATCATGACACCTATATCTTGTTAAATTATTGGTGTCTACAATATGAAAATGACTCCTCTTCTACGAAGGGGAGTTACACATTTTCCATTATTACATGAGGTGGTTTCGGTCTAAGCGAAGACTGATTGGCCATAGCTAGTACATTTTATAAGATCTTTTTGTGATTGGTTAAGTGAACTTCATGGTGCGTCGGCATAGTCTATGCTTGTGCGATTGTGTCCCTCAAGCCACACATAGAATAATACTAAGTGGGGGAACACATAAAACGCTGCTATGGAGTACTTGAAAAGTACATCAATTATTTAAAAATGTTGAATAACTTCAACCTAGGGGTGTAAGCGAATCGAGCCCAAGCTCGGCTTGCCAATCACGGGGCTTGGGTCGGGTTCGCTTGAATTTCGGGCTCAATTGGACTCATCTCACTTTGTTTTTTAATATGTTGATCTAAATTTATAAATTGTACAAGCGATTGTAATAGTAAAATTGTTTTCGTTGATAATTAAATACTCTTGCTTAAATGAAATCCCCAAGTTATTGATCATAAAGAATGAAAATATTCTTAAAAAAATTAGAGAAATAATAAGGAGAGTCGATAAAAGCCGATTCGAGTCGCTCTACAAGCTCAAGCGTGGTTCGTTTGATAGGTGAGCCGCTCGTGCTCAAGCTCACCGTAGTCCGAGCCCGGGCCGTGCACCTGAGGGCTACGGACTCGGTTCATTTGCACCCCTACTTCACGCCCTATCCTTGATTGTTTTCTTGATTACCATTTTTTCTAGAGTTGTGGCTTTATACATTCCTATTAATCTGGTTTTTGCGTGGTTTTGAACCTTATTTAGGGGACTGATTTCGAGGTTGTTGAGGTTAAATTTGGGTTTATGGAGGCTTGTCCTGAAATCTTTGTTCGTGTCAATTTTCTTGCTCAACCTGTTGGCGGTGGATCGCTAGAGTTGTTTTATGCAGAGCTGGAAGAAGTTGAGGGGGAAGTGGACAAAACGGAGTCATCTCGTATGGCTTTCGAAGTTTATGGCTGTTGTCGCTTGAAGAGGGTCAGTGATGGAGATGAACAGGATACACATTGTGTTAGTTCTGATATGATTTATCCACTTCCTGAATTTGGGTATGAGGTTGCCTCTGGCAACAGGTTTAATGGTTTTAGGTTTGAAAAATGAGGTTTGAGTTATCGAACATATGCTTTTGATTTGCCCTTGTTTATGACTCGAGGGTGTACTAAGTAATGTATTCTGTATGGGTATGGATATGGTTCTGTAAAATCTCTTAGACTTGTCAAAGAACTGCTTTTGTTGGGCTTGGTTTGTTTGTGTTTGGTTTTTTCTCTAATTGTATTAGCCGAGTGTTGATTCGTACAACATATATTATGTGTATGTTTACAACATAATCACTTTTTTCTCAAAATTGCCCCTTATGGAATAGTCTGAAGCTGTGCGTTATACTATGGCAAATTTTTGCAACTTTTTTATTTTTATATCTATTAGTTATCTTTTTGCAACTTGTTATATGTAAAAACTAGTGCAGTATCCGTGCGATCGGTATTTAAACAGTAAATGTTATTGTTAGTTGCCGATCATCGACTATGTTGTATATTTAATGAATTTCATATGTTTAACATTTTGTGTATTGTGTGTACATTAATGTATATGCCATGAATCATCCTAATTAAATAAATACTTTTTTAGGTACAGGTTTGACCAATCTTGAAATTCCCACAATCACGAAGTTCCTAGCACGTAATCTTATGGAAATGGTTTAAAATAACCATTCTTTTTAGGTACAAACAAATTCCCACAATCCTGAAAATCCCACAATCAGGAAGTTTCTAACTAGTAATCTTATGGATACAGTTTAAAATAATTGGCAATGATAGTATTGTGTACAATGATAGTATTGACACAATGCACTTCAACCTAATAAAATAAATACTTCTTTGTAAACGACATTCGTTGTTGTTTTAGTTCATCTCCTTGCGCGTTTGTAATTAGAAATTTTAGTTGTGTTGGTAACTCTCGTATGAGATTGGATGTATATTAGAAGCTTTGGTGAACTTTTCATGTGCCAAATAGACACAACGTGCCAAATAGACACAAACATTTCCAGACAAAAGTCACCAACTCATCTTATATACGAAGTTTATCTAAAAAATACATATCGAATTCTCTAATTTATACAACATTAATACACTGGTCAATCTTTGTCCTTTTCTCCAAAATTTCTATGAGTCAAAATTATAGGTCATCATCAAATCACCAACCGTAGCGGCCATATTACATATCCTTTCAAAAATCTGCAAAATTAAGAAAATTAATTAAGAACAATACAACAACAACCAAGTGAAAATCCCCATTCAATGGGGTACTCGGGTCAGAATGTACGCAACCATACCCCTGTTTAAGAAAACAGAGAGGTTGTTTCCGAGATTGACCAATTGCTGCATTAAAGTATTGACTTCCAACAACTTCACCAAAAATAAGAAATTAAGAACAATGATTAGCCCAAATAAACCTGACTTAAATGAACCCATAAAATGAACACAATAGGAAACATTGCATGGAGCAGATAGAACAAAGATCACAGAACATAATAGAAAACCAGCGAGTCTACCTCGGCATAAATAAACAACTCTTTTGTGCTCTAATTGGTGGCTAGTCTACCTGATTCATACAACGTATTTGACAAGTGTACTTAAGCAAGACAATAGGCAGCACAAATGAGCTCGTGTTAAGAAAAGCAAACATCTTTCTGCTCCGTCCTTTTCTCCAAACTTATATATTACTCCGTAAGTAGCAAGAACAGTAGACAACTTCCAGTCGCACTATGTAAACCCATTAAAATGTTTCGACCTCTGGTGTTTCAGTCCTCTCGGTTTTTCTGTTCAGTCAGATGCAACAGTCAAGAATTTTCAGACTCCAAAAAAGTACCTAGTATGTATATCACAACTTCACATGAATCAGACTTCAGTACATACAACTCACCGTATCTGTGGACTCAAGTGATGGAGAAGGCAATCCTCCCTTCCTCTCACCTGGGGTCACATCAGTTTGCTTTGATACCAAGGAGTCCACAGCATTGATCATCTCTTCTACCAAGTCATCATAAGGAGCAATAGAATTTAAGAAATCATACTGGTGAAACGCAATATAATCCATCAGGGAAAAGAATACAAGAAATACTAGTGACATCCTACACTTTCAGGAAATGAAATCGATCGACAAAAGTTTCAACAATTTGTCAAAGAGACAGGACAAGCAACACATACCATTTGTGCCTTCAACTTCCTCTTCTGTTCTTGCCTTCTCTTCTCTTCTTCCTCTCTTACAAACTCTTGAGGCATATTGCCGACAGATGGTGGGGAGAATGGACGACCAACACTGTCAAAAAGTTAAATTCTTTGTGTAGTCAAACATAGTTGGAACAGTAAGAACAGTTCATCACACACAACTTTGACATTTAACAGCTGGCATGAAACCGAGAACCCAAAATGATCAAAACATAAGCGTATGACAAATCAAACTTAGAGTACCAAAGACTTGCTGATGCAAATCAGTGAAGCCCCAACACACACACACACACACGGCAATAGAGCCTTCACTCACAAAAAGGACATGCAAAAGGTTTTCATTATATTCCTGTAATGCACTAGAGGAAAATCATCACTGACACGATGGATATAGGTTTTGCAGCATAATTACAGCACAATTGGCATTCACAATCCACACTAGTACAAGTAAAAATAAATTAATAAAAACGTCCATCAGCCCCTAATGCCTAATATAACTCACCTTGCACCATAACTGTGGCAGTCGCCAACAGCACTAAAATTCATGTTCACTTCACCCTTAGCAGCTGTTGGGTAACCTGCAAATTCACACTTGTCCATCAATTATAGTTTGCTAGCTATTAGAGGAACCCAAATTACTGCCACATCTCATCTCAGTAAGATGTCAAGGATAAGCAAACAAGGAGTCAACAAACTAATTTCGCATACATAGTATAAATACCAACAAAGGTAGATTACATAAATTTCCCGTATTGCAAAGCAAACAAACATGTAAATATCCTCGTGATCAATCCACAAAATCATCATCGCCTCATTCCCATCCTTAAAAACTACTTCGTAGTATCCATGTAGGTATGGTTTATGACTTATGAGTGCATTATTGTGCTTCCTGAAGTGTATATCGGCTGAGATACAATTGGACCACAAAGTAGACTACCAAAATAGGATACTATTAATAAGAAAGCTCAGGTCTGTTCAGGATCCGGATCCTACTGAGTTGCGCGTTTTCTGTTTTGGAAAAGCAATTTGAACTCACAACTTGTTTGGCAAGCTGTTGTCAGCCGCGGATAATTACCAATATTTCAAAACTTAACGCAGGTTTTTGGAAACCATAAGATCGAATACGTTTTGTGATTGAGTTGTAAGTTTGATGATGAAACTTGGTCCATCAAAGTTTCTCGAAATTCAACCAACCATTACTAGTCATCTGGTGCCTGATGACATGACCACCGAGTCGTCTTCTCACTATCATCCAATTCACGGCTGCCGTCTTCCCTGTGGTGGCCAGGCCATTACTAGCTGCAAGCCTTTATTAGCTAATGGCAGGGTAATGGCCAACACACTACCGCAGTACCTTTTAGGTAGGTATTTGGTAAAGTAGTGTATGCGCGCGGGTTTTGAGTCATTATTCATACTTTCGATGTTTCCTCTTACAACGGGACAATCATACATAATACACTAACGGCTCGGGAAATTAAAAGATGAGTATGAGTGAGTTTACTTATTATGCTCGTTTGGATAACATGGGATTTTAGTTCCCACATGAAGTTCCAATTCATGGGATTTAATTTCCCACACCTAACTTTATGGGAATTACTTAGATGTACGTGTTTGGTTAGCATGTAGGAATTGTAACTTCCTATGTTTAAAATTCCTTTGTTTTGTTTGGTTTGGTTTGCATTACTCTGTACATACTAACATAGTGCTACACTGCTACATAGCGTCTTTTACAAATACCATATTGTATTATAGTATGCTTGATTAGTGGATGGAACAACAATGCTGAATTTTTTGGAAATGGTAGTAAATAAACTTACACAAAGATTAATTTCCACAATCAAGTTGATAAAATTTCACTTGCTTTCTGCATATATATGAGCT
>ONZK01000751.1:21438-45634 GCA_900322385.1 Pharnaceum exiguum | reverse complement strand
CTAGCCTAAACCTGTCCATATGTGCAGAAGACCAACTCTATTTAGAGGGAGACTGCTTTTCTTGGGTAACTTAGTCTATTTTGCATCCCTATTGAATAAAATTCTCTATAGTTGTCCAACTTATCAAGACATAACGATTCTGTAGAGATGTTTTGTCTGCTTTGTAATGTTGTTATCCAGATTATTCATTTACTACGTTCCCAGCTATGATGAGAGTGAAATACTTCATGTACTCACATGTCAAAGGCATTCTGACCAAGTGACCATGTTGCGATCCTTTGAATACAAGTTTCTTTACATCATTCTGAGTTTTTGACTCCTGTGTTTAGCTTTGTGCATCATTTTGGTTGATTCTCATATTCCCCTGTAGTGCGTCACTAGATGAAAACTAGAAATGGGGAGTGTGATGTGAATATTTAGTGCTTCTGTGTACCAGGAGGTCATTTTGCCATCGTTTCTGTGTTTGTTGTCACTAGAGATCCTTTTCTAGGCTGAGTGGATATCTGTCTCTGCTATTATATGGCATGAATTTTCCTACAAATATAAATACGTTGCAAGTGACTTCCTAGGATCCTAAGAATTTGAACTTTTTAGATTGGTTGAAGAAAATGCATCGCCATTTGAAACATCCTTTGTGCTAGCTCTAATTAGTGGGCATGGTACTTCCTCCTAGATTTTTGGATTGGTTCTACATTGCTGCCTTGCTGGTGGTCTGGGTTGTTTATCAGCAGCAGGGCAAAAGTTTTTTTTTTTGGTTGGATTTGGAAAGTTTGACTTTTTACTCTGATGGAAGGAAACTCCTTACTCACATTGGTCTTACCTGTGTATCTTTTTTGCTGCTAAGTTTGGCTCTGGTTAATCTAATCAAAGTGGATTAATGAACTGCAAAAGATGTAATAAACACATTGAAGTTGTTGCTTTGCATTTTAGTTTTTGATAATATGAACGTGGATTAGTGAATTGCAAAGATGTAATATACACATTGAAGTTGTTGCTTTGCATTTTTGTTGTTGATAATATATGAAAGACATTATGCGTAGTCACATGCTAAACATTTAAGTGCCTGTGCATAGCAAACCTCCCTTCTTATTTCATGTGAATCACTCTCTATATATATATCTGTCTCTCTAGAATCAGCTCAGCATTGTTATTCTGCTTCACAGTGGTTACTACATAACTTTTCACCTTTTCAACCATTTCACTATAATTAGCTCCAATGACATAGTTTTTTTGATTCTCAGTGGAGATCATGAAAGCTGGATCAACAGTGACCCTTCGCAATGCCAAGATTGACATGTTCAAGGGATCCATGAGGCTTGCGGTTGATAAGTGGGGGCTCATTGATGAACCAGAGGAGGCCACTGATATTGCTGTTAAGGAAGAGAACAACTTGTCGCTTATCGAGTTTGAGCTAGTGAATGCTGTTGAAGGTTAACTGGTTATTTAACATTATGGCTAAGGTTTGTTGTACTCTTCCGAAAACATAGGCAAACTTTTTCAGTTTTGGTGAAATAAAAAGGAGAAGCATATGCAGAGATTTTGTATGGTTTTTTATTGCATCTCATGATCATCCTGAGGCTTTGATGGATAGTAGTTTTGCAACATGTGAAGGTAACACGGGGAGAGAAAAGAGTCAAAACAAATAAATTAAAAAAGATATTTATAGAAGATGGAGAAGGGTAGTAGTTGCAGAATGTCTCCTGGATGTGCAGCTGGCTGTTAGAAGCTTGCTTTGTTTTATCCTCGTCCAGCGATTGTTCTGGAGACAAAGATGCCTCTTGGGTAATGTTGCTTTATGTAGTTTTTTTATTTGCTTGTTTTTATTTTACATCACAGTATGCATGAGATTTGTGATCATAGTGGAGTTTGAGATTTTCAGT
The DNA here is from genome assembly GCA_900322385.1 of Pharnaceum exiguum. Lineage (NCBI taxonomy): Eukaryota > Viridiplantae > Streptophyta > Magnoliopsida > Caryophyllales > Molluginaceae > Pharnaceum > Pharnaceum exiguum. Next base: position 43,754 of record ONZK01000751.1, on the reverse strand, counting down.
TGCATTGTCTTTAGTGGGTTGTGTTAGGACTTTGGAGGTAGTCTTTTGACTTCGTTTAGCTCCTGATTGAAAATGCATCTATTAAACACAAATAATAGAATCGTGTTCGAGGGTATGTGAATTCTGTGGGCTAAAACAAAGCCATTGCCACCAGAAACTCAATCCCAAAATCCGCTACTGTTTATGTCAATGCCAGCACTCAGCATAATATCTAGCTTGACCAACTATGGCACTGGCATCCCAAATTCTTTGCAATGGTCTCCAAAATGTATGTTTCAACAAGAGCCTTAATGTAATGCTCCCACCCTCCCTATGAGGGATCAAATTCTGGGGTACCTTAATCTCTAATCCAGTAAAACCAAGGGGGTTTCGAGCAATGGGTTGGGTCTGTCTTACCGCCTTACCTTGAGTAGGGTGGGGTTTACTGCAGTATGGAGTGTAGGTTTTTTTTTTTTGGTAGAAACAAGAGCTTTTTGATTCTTGACTCGATTGGTTTTTTAGGCTTCTGAATCCAGAAGAGGTAGTTGTTGGAAAGGGATCACTACGTACCATTGCCTTCCAAGTGTCAATTCATTACTTTCATAGAAATGTTTACCTAGTTCCAGAGCTTTGGGTACTTGGTAGTGAGTACGATCATGCCCACATCTGCCTTGTGAGGTAACCATTGGACCATTAGTCTATTACGGTATGGTGCCGGGATAGGGTGTTCCATACTTCCATGAAGCTCTTGTTGTCTGCTAGGATCAAGAGCTTCCAACAACGTAGAATTGTGTACTTCTTGGGTTCCGAGTTTCCGACTTCCAATGAGACAAGAACTAGCCTTTAGGGCTTTGACTTGTTAATTTCATTGCATGGATTTAAGGGTGACTTGTACTCCGTATCACTTTTTAGCTTGCCTTGCCTGTGTTACTACTTCTAATTCTCGTTACTGTGTGTACGAAGAACCACCCAATTCAAAGCTAGTCATGCAATTTGATCTTTTAAAGTGAAGTTGATGGTCTAGGTTCTTGCCATCATCTCAATTATCTCGATATATTTTTTTTATAAAAAAAGAGCACTAAACCAATGGCGATATTGACAGGATTCTCTCAATTTAGCACTGATTTATGTGCAGTCCTAAATCTTCCCCTCGAGGAATTGAACTATTTTGAGTAGTGGCTTGATAACAAACTTCTTTTACTGAGGGGAATTGAAGGTTTAGAAAATTTATTTTGATCAAGTTATGTGAGTTTGGATCCTCTCATTAATCAGCCAGGGGCCATGGTTAAGTATGTGGTTGCCTGGCCTGTTACAACCAACATGCAAAAATCAATGAGAGATGAGTCACCTCTTCATCGATAACGCCTGATCAGTAGTTCGATACCGTCCTCCCCTCTTTATTATATGTATACGGATCAATGATTCAGTTATAGGACATTATCAATGTGGATTAAGTCAGTCTCTTGTGTAGTACAAATATACAATCATATCAGATGCCTCCGGCCGTCTTGGGCTTGAAAGTGAAAATTGAAATTAATGAAATCAATTCGATATCATCTGTTCTTTATTGCCTTGACAATCATGGCAGTGCACACACTACAGGGCTATAGTACATGAATGAAACGTGATATATGAGGGTATAAAAATATAATATAGGCCATGTTTTTTACTAACAATGCAACAAAGCAATTTTGCTGAACTAAATCAATCTACTTCAACTACTCCTATGTAGTACCAAGTTTAATTTTGATCTGAATTTCATGCAAGTAAATCGATATCCATTGGACCTAATCACCAAAGTACATTTATATGAGGTGTTTGGGATTGCTGGTTTAGTGGTTTTGACTAGGTTTGACAAGGCTGATGCTTCTATTCTCATAAGACATACGCATTGTTGATCATTCTTACTGGCTACTGCTCATTGCATGGGTTAAGTGGTTGGTGAACCCTTTATTTTATTTCGACAAATGAGTCCCAAATGGCGGAGCATACAGTACTACAATGTTTGCTGTGAGTGGTGATCATTATGGAGTTGTCATTCTTTTCTTCTTTTTTTCTATGCAAACTTTTTGACATCATTGTGTTGCGCTGATTGCATCACCTTCATAGCCAGAAAATGATTAAACGAAGTGAGAAAGGGATAAGTAATTTCGATCTTAATTAATTAGTACCAGTTCCGATAAAAAGACAATTCATTTTGATAATGTTGGAGAAAGGTTAGTGTCTCAGTAAATCAAAAATAATAAAAGCTCTCTCCTCTTTTCCGTAATACTTGCTCAAAGTATTCGAGCTTTTTGAGAGTCAAAAGTATATTCAAACCAGAAACGAAAATAATCATGAAATGAAATTCTTAAATGGTTAGTTTTGTGTATAAATCTGGGGACGCCGGGAGGGCAATTCAAAGTCATGTCTTTCTTAAGAGGGTCCAAAGTTAAATCTAAGATAATGGATATGGCTTAGGCTTTTTAAGTAATTGGTAGCAACCCCTCTTTTATGAATTGAATACTATGATCACGAGTAAATTTTACTGGTAACTTAATTAGTGCCCATGAGGTGTATTGCAAATTTGCAATCATAAGACCTCGATTTGAAAGGGTGTTAAGACTTTAGAGTAAAGGTCGATCATTAAGCAAAATGATTAGTACGTAACCAACCGCCACCAAAGAATAAGCTCTTCATTTTACAACATCGACATAATTGGCAGAACTTTCTACAATATATCATCATAACTTCTTAATACAATGGCCCATATACATGATCTTCCACAAGCATGCATGCTTTTGGAATTGTTTAGTTATATTCATGATTCATCCATTAATTCATCCCATGTGGCTCCTTTCATGCTCTCTCTTTGCCTCCCTCCCCCCTATAAATAAGACATCGCAGGAATGATACTAGTCACCGACAACTTCCCTAGCTTCTTCCTTACTCTCTATTCTACACTCAATAAATTTAGAAATGAGAAAAATAAGAAAACAGCATTTGAAGCTTTTCAGTGCCCTGTTCACCTTGTTTCATTTGCTATCACCTTCTCATGTAAGCAAACGTTGAACTCAATTTCGTAATTTCGTTCAAATGTTAAACCATGGAGTTCCAAGCCTTGAGAATAATTTTTTTTAAATTAATATAGTACCGCCTACAGGTCATGAGTAAGTTGAACGAGGACAACCATACAAATTAAATAGGGCCAAAATGATGATGTTGATCGCATACACATAATGACATAATGTCACGCTTCATTGTCCAAGATTTTACTTTTTTTTCATTGTCCAAGATTTTACTTAACATTGCATGGCATATTGGCATGACATGATAAAATTATAGGTTCCCTAACGTTCACCATTCCATGAACGTAACATAGATCCTTTTTGTTATTGATTAGTAACATTGTGGTGTTATTATATATCTTTATTAGACTATTAGTAATAAATAAATTGTTTGATTATTCCTGTATCATACATTTTCATCATGTAGGCTGGTGTAAGCAAAAACCCATTTTCGCCCAAGGCATATGCTAGAAGGTACTGGATGAACCGTGTCCTGAAGGTTCCACCAGCCGAGTTCCTCCTCAACAAGGCCTCTCCACTCACTGCTTCAGACTCAGCTCGCTTCGCCAAGCTCGCGTCCGACAACACTCTATCCTCCCATCTGCCATCCTTCTGCAAATCCGCCCATCTGCTTTGCTTCCCTGATCCTACGACAAGCCTTGAGACACATGACTCTGACTCACACTTCGCCACGTACTCAGATAAGAACTTCCTCAGCTATGGTGGAGACAGTGCTGGTGGCCGAGACTCTTTCAAGAACTACTCCTCTGAGGAAAATGAGGCTACAGGTTCCTTCAGAAGGTAAACCTTATTATCGAATTTTTCTTTCGTGTCTTCATCTTTTGGTGATTGAGTCCGTGGAGTCACACATGACACAATGACTATTGGCTATAGCAGAAAATTTGTCCTTGGAAGGATGATAATCTATCGTTTCTTTAAGCTTAGCCAATTGCTATATATAAACCATAGATATCATACCTCGTTAATCATTTTCGAGGTATGTATGAAGTTATCTGATGGTGATCGACCAAGAGCTAGCTCAGTTATGAGTTATGTACTACTACAACAATAACAACCGAGTGTAATCCTCATTCAATGGGGGTGCTCGGGGGTCAGGGTTGTACTCCGTCCTCTATATATGACGGCAATAGTGAAAATCAAAATAATTTTTGCTAATTGAAGACGTAATTGTAACAGATACGGTCGCGATTCAGCTGGCCACAAGGAGGACTTCACCAGCTACGGGAGTGGTGGCAATGTTGTGTCTCAGACCTTCAACACCTACGCAGCGGATGCCACAGGTGGTGTTGGAACATTCAACACTTATGCCACCGGCTCCAACGTGCCACAAATGACGTTCAACTCCTATTCAGCCGAGGGGAACGGTCGAGAGGAGACGTTCAGCTCCTACTCCCCTAACGCCAACAGCGGCAACCAGGGATTTGGAAACTACGGTAAGAATGGAAATGGCCTAACAAACACCTTCAAGTTGTATGGCAACGACAGCAACGTGGTGGCATCTAATTTTGCCAGTTACTCTACCGCTGGTAATGCGGGTAACGATGTTTTTAATTCTTATGGTTCTTTCGAGAATGCGCCTGGAAATACGTTTAAGTTATATGGGACACATGCAAATGCTGGGATGGAGAAGTTTACAAACTATAGAGATCAGTCCAATAGTGGGACTGATACTTTCACATCTTATGCTAAGGAATCAGATAGTGGGGAGAAGGTTGATTTTGTGAGTTACGGCAAGTCTGTTACATCCGGAGGGTCTTCATTCTCGGGTTATGGGGACCGTGCCACAGGTGCAGAGGTTGAATTCTCGAGCTACGCCTCAAGCCGGAATGATAATAGTTTCAAGGGGTATGCTAAGGAGGGTGTCAAATTTTCTCGTTATGAGAACGCTAGTGATAATGCAATTGTTACTGATAGTAACAAGGTTGTGAACAAGAAGTGGGTTGAACCAGGGAGGTTCTTTAGAGAAAGCATGTTGAAAGAAGGGAATGTAATGCCTATGCCTGATATTAAAGACAAAATGCCCCCAAGAGCATTTTTACCTCGATCAATTTCATCAAAATTACCCTTTTCTTCTTCCAATTTTTCCCAATTGCAGGAAATTTTCCATGCATTTGATAATTCTTCCATGAAGGGGATAATTGACACTGCATTACACGAATGTGAAAGGGCTCCTAGCCAAGGTGAGACCAAGAAGTGTATAGGCTCTATAGAGGACATGATCGATTTCGCAATTTCCGTCTTGGGTCGATCCGTGAAGGCCCGGACTACCCTAAACACAAACGGGTCGAAAAGGGATGTAATGATTGGACAAGTTAGAGGGATCAACGGGGGAAAGGTTACTAAGTCAGTTTCATGCCACCAGAGTTTGTACCCATACTTGCTTTACTATTGTCATGCGGTTCCTAAGGTTCGGGTGTATGAAGCAGAAATACTAGATCCAAAGAGCAAAGAGAAGATTAACCATGGCGTTGCCATCTGCCATGAGGATACCTCGGTCTGGAGCTCGACCCATGGAGCGTTCTTGGCACTCGGGCCAGGTCCGGGTAAGATTGAGGTTTGCCATTGGATTTTTGAGAATGATCTGACATGGACAATTGCAGATTAGGTAGATTGAAAAAAGGGAGCTACTATTGATAGCTGTTCTCATTTGTTGAAGTAAAGGCAGCACTGGAGCACTTTTTATGTATCTAGGTCCCGGCCATGATGTTCTTCTTAGTGCTTCTAATTATAGTTTGGTGGATTTGCAAAGGCAGAGCCATGATCATGTCTAAAGTGTGGGAATCTCCAATTCAAGATGTTTGGCACCAACATTATAAGTCAAAAAATCTTTCTGCTCAGAATTCATTGGCAGTAGTGCAGTACTGTTACTGCGCAATTCTGTAATGTTTTCTGATCAGTACAACGTATGTATAACTCTTTTGAGTCTTTTCGTTTGATAACTCTATTCTACATGCATGAATTTTCGATAGACAAAAGAAATAACTTCTAACCCTCTGGGTTCTGATATCTTTTGAGAACTGAGAAATGTCCATGTTAGCTACAGTATGTATAGACTTCACCACCAATAAGTGTTTTTACAAGCCAGGCGTATTCAGAAGGAGGAGACACGTACAGTACACCAAATACAGCAATATCAACTATAAATTAAATGCTGAGAAGATTTGTTGTTTCATTTTTGATAGCAGAGTAAGTTTGGGAGTTTCACCAATATAGCTAGGCACATTATTAATATCCAACAAGGGGAGGCAGAATGCAGAAGCACAAATTTAGGGATGAGCTAGCTAGCCCATACCAATCAAAGAACTTTATGCAGATGCGTAACTACTTGAGAGCATTTTCTTATTTCAATGCTCTTAAGTTTTGTACGGGCATCTTAATTCATACAACTATCTTGTGGAATCAATGTACATTAATGTAATACGAATATTTGTTGTTGGTACTTCAGAAGCAAGAAGTGCAAATGCATTGAGTGGGAAAATGTGATGAACTAACCAAAACTAAGGCCCTGTTTGGGTAGTAGCAGAAGCAGTTAAGAGATAGTAGATAGTAAATAGTAGAAGCAGATAGCAGATTAGACTAATAAATAGCAAATAACAGTTTCAGAATTAGTGTTTGGTGATGAGCAGATTGTGAAAATGTTAATAATACAATCTACTCTTTGAAAATGTTATTCTCATTAGCATATTGAAAAGAGTATATTGGTTGGCCAATATGATGTTGAATAAGCTATTTACCAACACTACCACTAACGGATTTATAAGTCAAATTTGCTCTTTTGTCTCAAATCTACTCTTTTTTAGCGGATTTTGCCTCTATCAAACAAGACGCAGCTGGGGCCATAAATGTTTGTACGATGAATATCAGGGAACTCCTGAATCCTGCACACTTCAACAAGTGATGTAACGTGACATCATTTGCAGCCGCAATCACTTTGCAATAGTACATTCAAATTGAATGACCTCGTTCATGAACAGTTGGTTACTAAAGCTTTATATGTAGCGCATTGTCCTACTGGACCTATATCATTATCCAGGCCGAAACTTATACCAGCAAATTGGGCTAAGCCCAAACTGTGCTATAAGTGTAAATCACTACTCCGTACTTCCGTAGTAGTCTCTAACCTTTTTTATTTTATTTTCTGGAGGGCATATGATTGAGTTTTGTTCAAACTTCAGCAAACCAAAGCTAAAGTTCGTGAATACCTTCTTTTTTGACATATCAGTATCAAGAACAATGCAAGTGCTTAGTGTTATGCATCAAAAGTGTAGAACATGGCAGTAGGCAGTAGCTTGTCATTGATACAACTATTACCTTTGAATCTATCTGTGTAGATGATATTCACTGCCTTGATTGATGACATTGTCCTGGCTCTATAACGCCAAAATCTTGAACTCAGGGATAATCCAATTTTTAACTGAAAAAGTTATGTCTATCCCTTTTTCCTTTGCCTTTATTGACACCTTGTCATTGAGATACTATTCCCATCATATAACAACAAGATTTAACAAGTAGGTTGTGTTAATCCGATATTTGCACATGCTATTAATGTGATTTTTGATCCAAAAACAGCGCTGTTATTCACTCTGAAATTCAGAACGACTTGCTTGAATTTTGATTTATTAGGGGACTTGAATCTAGCTCTAGCAAGCTACGATAATTAACCATTTTCTTCTGGGTGAAATATAATGCTGAATTCAGTTAGAAATTTCTTAGACCCTAGTTGGCACTCTAACTAACAGTGGGATTTTGACTGGATTTTGTGCAGTTAATTTGTATATAAATCCATAGTTAAGTACCAAGACACCAACCCATTACTACCCATCTACAATTTAAGTTCCCCTCAAAAAAAAAAAAATCTACAATTTAAGTAGCTCTCTATTGTCAATCATCATTTTTCGATCTGTTTAGGGAAGTCAACACTCAACTGTACAGGAATTGTTGGTTTACTTAGCTTGTTGTCACGTAGTTAGAACTTAGAATCATTTCATACAATATTTTTTGATTAATTAGGATACCATATCCAATGTGAATCACGAATGTTAATACTTAAGTTTCGGCCATAGTAACGACTAGTCGACTAACGAGGGTTGTACATTGAGACAGCCTTTCTTTTCATCTTTGCTTTCTTTTGCAGCTTTATCTAATTATCTTGATAAGGGCTCCTTTTATTTATTTTGTGAGGATTAATTCTGATGATAAGATACTACCCAAAAGCAATTTGCACACTAGTATATCAGTATTGCATTATTGATTATCCCGTCAGTCCCGGACGTCCCACCAGAAAATGATCAATACTTGTAGCCTTGTAGGTAGTGGGAGTACGTACGTACTATGTATGCAGAGTGATAAATAAAAATGGAAAAAATTTCCCTCATTTCATACGAGTATTAAACAAAAATTATACTAGTGTTGCTGACAAGACGCTGACATATGGCTCACATATTCATCGATCATCAACAACATAAATGTAAGTTGTTGACGGATATACAAACATGCAAATGCATATGGCCCCTTGTGAGAGGGAGAAGATTGTTCAGTCAAATGAGGCAGGACTTCTTTTGTGAATATGAATCCATCTGTAAAGACTAAAGAGCTCCCTATATATCTTTGAGCACACGACAAAGGAAAGATACGCTTATACGAAGGTGCATTGTCTGCTGCCCACCAGCTCCATTGAGTTTTCTATAGGCCGGTACCAATAACAACCTGGATACATGACTACTATCTATTTATTTAATTTATTAGGGGGTCTCCACTTCCGGATAAGCCTAGTGATTCATGCATTAAGTGTTTGGAATTGAAAGAGAGAAAACAGATTAAGAATGAAAGTAAAGAAAACAGTCGGCAAGTTTTTGATACATGAAGTGTACGGATATACTGGTGAATTTATTACTAATAATGAAGACATTGACTAATATTCTAGTAAAAAAATCGAATTTGTGTTCCATTTTTATGTGTGACGATTATAACTATTCTCATTCTCATTAGGCCGAGGATATATTTCAGTATTTGTATAGTGAATTTAAAAGTTCATCATGGTAATTAATGAGACGCCATTTTGGTGAAGAGTCAGCTTCAACAAATATTGCCGCACTTCAATTAAATTAAAAATGATTGGAATGTCATGACTTCGCCTTTTTTTTTAAGGAAACTCTATTTGAGGTCAAAGCTACCAGTCCATGTCCTAACAATTATGTCATTGGCCAGATTACTACTACTTAGTGTGTTGACGGTGGGGTAATGGATTAGTCGTCAAAGGTGGATATACCCTCGAGAAATAATAATAAAATAAAAACTATACACTTAGTATGTTAAGGAGAACTCGACTATAAAGATCAAGGTCCATCAGATATTAAGGCTCAGATTAAAATCTCCCCATGCATAATCCCCATAGTGGTTCTTTTACAATTAGTATATGAAGTACGTGGAATGGATCTGAAGTCAAAACGACAAGCTAAGAATGATCATCATTGTCACTTTTTCTTTTTGAGGCGACTATTTCTGTGTATAATCAATGATTGTGCATATATAATACGGATGAGTGCAATGTGCATAAGTGATGCGCATATGTTTTGTCTAATGCTATTGTACTTTGATAATGTTTTTTATTTTATTAATGATCATTCATCTATGCTTTATTGCTTTTGATCCTTTTGGGTATGGATACTAACAAAAATAGAAAGTCCTCCTAAGTCCTAATTTCCCTTATTTTTTATCTTTAAAAATATTATATTATCAAAAATTATCATTTAACATTGATTATATATGTGCACATTGTAAAACTTTTTACTGACTACCCTGTTTGTTTTCCTCTCTTATTTTAGGTCCAATTCTTTAAAAAGATTAAAGTTTCATTTTTTTTTTTTTTGTGTATATGGAGGCAGTGAGGCCGATAAGAATCGAACCCGCAACCTTAAGGGTTGAAGGTGTACTCTCTACCACTTGAGCAACTCTCTCTTCTTATTAAAGTTCCATATTTGATTACACAGTTAGGTACAAAGTTGTTTCAATTCAACACTTGGAATTAGTCTTTTTCGTTAGAGTATTGTATTCCTTTAAATGATGGATGTAGCTCAAATGCTCAATTCCAACTTTATGCCGATTCTCATTTCTCTTTAATTCAAAGCTGATATCCAGTTTAGTGCCCCGTATTTGTTACTCCGTAGAAATTAGTCTAGCAGAATTTGGTTAGCTTAAATAAGATAGGTCGAACTTATTCCCTCTATCTTGCAAAATTGTTCACGGGTTGACCGGCATGAACAAAAAATTAATACAAATCAGCTACATAAAACTATCATAGAAAAGAAAACATAAACCTTTTAGTGAGACGAATAAAAAATGGAAGTCTAAACCTTGTCATAGCAGGTCTGCAGGTGGGATTATATCTCTATATATGCTAATGAATAATGTCATCAATGTCTTTCACGTCTTTTTCCCTCTAACGCAATGCATTTGTATGCATTTAGTTGAAGCCTTGAAGGGAATCAATGATGAATGGAAAAGTGAAAGAGTAAAACATGTCTTTGCTACCCAGTAGTGCCCATACTGCAATATTCCATCTTACTTGTGAGAATAGTGATCATTTGAGCATTATTCAATGAGATCATCCTCGAAAAGAGAGGGTGATGGTTTATGACGTATGTATAAGCTCTAAAATAATAAGCATTTACATAATGTTCACTTGTTCCTTTAATTTGAACCATCAAATAAGTTTGTTTACAATTTTTGGGTACTTTTTCCCCTTTGCGTATTGAAATATTGGGAATAATAAAAATTACCCTCGATGTACCAAAACTTGTGATTGCCAAGACTTAATAAACTTGATTGTTTTCTTGTAAAAGGTACGAACATTAGACACAGTAATAAGTTGGATAAGTTTTAAAATAACAGACAATTGCTAAGAAATCTATTTGGCATAAACTTAAAACGACAAAATTATGTAAACAAAACGTTTTAAAAGGAGGGGAGATTTTTTTTTTTAAAAAAAAGGACAACGGGATGAAATCGAATTAGCATACCTCTGTTAATGAGGGTATCATTCCATTTACCTTTTAAAAAAGTTGTAGAAGCACGAGAACAAAAAAAACACAAAAACTTGTGTGAACCTATTTCATATATGAGATGTGTCATTAGTGACAAAAAATTTATATTGATATCCCATCAATTGACATTAACGACCATCCATTTTTTCATTTTCAACCGCGTCTCATACATGAAGCGGGTTCACATATTTTATTTGGAAAAGAAATGGTAAAGAGGAAAAACGAAATGTCTCTTCTTACAAAAAACAAAAAAAAGGAGAAAAGAGAGAAATCACATTGCCAAACGAAAAGAGTAAACGTAACCCAAAGTTTTTACTTGGGTTTACTGTTAACCTTGATGTTGAGTGTGATGAGATGGGCCGTAGCCCAATTAGAAACGACATTAATAGAGGTGATAGGTTGAAGTGATGGATCATCAATATCCAAGTACATTTACATGTAGTTTTACAATCCACTCGTTGTTTACCCCAGTCAAAAAAGTGAAACTGTTCCATCAAAAAAAATTAAAATTAAAATTGGACTTTTTTTCGTAAATCAAGAATATTAAAACAAAACAAAAATAATGTTACTAGTATTTCATCGACTTTGTAGAGCAAACTCCCTCAAGATCCCCTGTCACCACAGTGCCAAAAACCAGACTATTCCCCCAGTCTCTCACTCACTCATTTCATTCCTCGATTTCCTACCTTATAAATAGCCAAACTACAGCCAAACACGCCCACCAACATTCTTAACTCTTTCACTCACTCTCCTCTCTCACTCAAAACTCCACCCAACAAAAAAAAAAAACTAAAAAGAAATGAGAGAACATAAACTCCAACTTATCACATTTCTCCAGTGCCTCTTCTTCTTCCACTCACTCTTATCCTCTCATGTAAGTACATCATGCTCTTCACCCCTCTTCCCCATTTCCCTTCATTTGTTCGTTCATTCATCTCAATTTAGTCGTCACATTATCCTCGCTAGTCTGAACTCTAAAGTCTAAACTATCAATGTAACCATTAATTTGGGTCGCAATAATTATGTAACTGCATCTATTAATCAAAATGATAATGATATGAATTGTACTTGAATTGATGGTTATCGTTCAATGTTTAATGTTACATTAAACAGACAACGTGACAACTAATTTGACACGTAGAATTATTTATTCCCTAGTACTTTATGGTTATGCAATCAATGTAGGTAGTTACGGTGGCTGGAAACCCGTTCAGCCCCAAGGCCTACGCGATCAGATACTGGAACAACAAGATCTACAAGGTCCCAAGACCGGAGTTCCTCCTGGCAAAAGCATCACCATTGTCACCGTCCGATTCGGTCCGGTTTTCGAACCTCGCAACAAAGACCCTCCTCACTTCATCAGAGCTCGAAACCTTCTGCAAATCCGCAAACCTTTTCTGCTTCCCAGACCAACAGGAAATCACCACCAGCAACGGCGAAAAACCAAGTAACTTTGCAGAATACTCTGACAAAAACTTCACCAACTATGCTACAGGAGACGCAGGGGGACTTAGCTCCTTCAAGAACTATTCCCAAAACGAGAATCTCCCGTCTAATTCGTTCCGTCGCTACAGCCGCGACTCAGCGGGACATAGCGAGGAGTTTCAGAGCTATGCAAGTGACGGAAATGTTATTTCCGAGACGTTTAATACTTACGGTGCTGGTGCAACAGGAGGGTCTGGTAACTTCGCAAACTATGCTCCTAATGTGAACCAACCCGGGATGGAGTTCACCTCTTATTTAGACGAGGCGAATGGACGAAAGGCGGGTTTCGACTCGTACTCGTCTGAAGCCAATGCGGGTGATCAAGGGTTTGCTAACTATGCTAAGAATGGTAATGGGTTGTCGGATTCTTTTACTGGTTATGGTAAGGATTCGAATGTTATCGGTTCGAGTTTTACAGGGTATTCTAAGAATGGAAATAGTGGGAATGATAGTTTTGCGTCGTATGGATTAAATGGTAATGTGCCACGAAATATGTTTAAGGGTTATTCGGATGGTGGAAATGCGGGTGTTGAGAGTTTTAATAGTTATAGAGATCAGTCTAATGTTGGTGACGATGGGTTTCAAAGTTATGCTAAGAATTCTAATGCTCAAAAGGTTGATTTTAATAATTATGGTGATAGTTTTAATGTTGGGTCTGATAATTTTACTGGGTATGGTCAAGGTGCTAAAGGGAATGATATTGGGTTTAAGAAATACGGTCCCGGGAGTAATTTTAAAGAGTATGCTAAGAAGGGTGTTGATTTCTCGACGTATAAGAATTCGAGTTTGGAAGTTGAGGCCAGTTTGGTTAAGAAGGGTAAAGGTGTAAATAAGTGGGTTGAGCCAGGGAAGTTTTTTAGGGAGAAAATGTTGAAGGAAGGGACTATAATGCCTATGCCGGATATTAAAGATAAGATGCCTGTAAGGTCGTTTTTGCCTCGGTCAGTTTTGTCTAAATTGCCCTTTTCGTCTTCGGAAATTACTACACTGAAGGGGATTTTTCATGCCTTTGATAACTCTTCTATGGAGGGGATATTAAACGCTGCGTTGCATGAGTGTGAGAGGCCTCCTAGCCCGGGTGAGACCAAGAGGTGTGTTGGGTCGGTTGAGGATATGATCGACTTTGCGACATCGATTTTGGGCCAGTCTTCGGAGCCCCGGACAACAATGAATACAAACGGGTCGAAGACGGATATTTTGATTGGGAAGGTTAGAGGGATTAATGGAGGTCAAGTGACTAAATCCGTTTCTTGTCATCAGAGTTTGTACCCGTATTTGCTTTACTATTGTCATTCGGTTCCTACGGTTCGGGTTTACGAAGCGGATATATTGGATTCGAAGTCTAAGGAGAAGATCAACCATGGTGTAGCCATCTGTCACTTGGATACGTCGGTGTGGAGTCCGACCCACGGGGCATTCTTGGCCCTCGGGTCAGGTCCAGGTAAGATTGAGGTTTGTCATTGGATCTTTGAGAATGATTTGACTTGGACAATTGCGGATTAACATGCAAAATGCTACTTGTGAACAGTTGAGTCTTATGGTCTTTTTTGGATTTTGGTTTTCTTCTTGAGAGCCATCTAATCCATTTTGGATGATAACTACAGGGGATACATCCGGCAGTTCCATCTTTTTTAATTTTTTAATAGCTAGTCATTGGCTTTGCAAAGGCAGAGTCACAATGTTCCAAGCAATACTGTAATTGTTGTTCCTAGATAATGGCCGCTGCCATCTACAAAAAAAGAAGTTATGTATCCAGTTTTATATTCCTAAAATTTGATTAATAGGTTGAAGTTATGGGTAAATGTATGTAATGAAAAACAAGAATCAATTTGATATAGAGCTACCAATTTATGCACATATATCTAACATGTCTTGTGCAATTTACTTACAGTATTTTTGATCTCACTACTGTATCTTGTCTGGATAGCAGTGTCAAATTTTCTCATCCTCTTATATGGAGTACTGTTTTGGAATATGAATACGAATCATTGTCAAACATATGGCAGTCTGAGCTGAGAACGCGTTTCTGTTGGTCCCAGTCCCAACAAGGCTTTCACATGTATAAATAGATGACTGTGATGTGAAAAGGGGATAATCTGGATGGTATGTGTTTGTACTGAGCTCCAATGAGTAATGGAGAGTTTTGTCAATTCTAGCAAAATAGAAGTGATGAAAGGGAGTCAACACTCAACAGAAATCCTTTAGGTGTACATAGTATGGAAATCCTAATGGAATAGTAGTTGTTGGTAGTTAATAGCCACAATAATAAGGACAAATGACAATGGTTATACTGTTATGAGATTTTTTGTTGTTTTGTTACTGTTGAGTCACGCATTGTTGTTCACTTGTAGTGTGAAGAGTGGCTAAACTGGATGCCTGTGAATGAGGGAGATGTGATGAGAATCACAAGAGTGACTAGGCTTCAATTTTGAAACTTGTAGAGCTGATGTGCTTAAAAGAGTCCAAAATAGCCCATCATTGTGTTTTTATAAGTTGTGTACACGTTGGTTTTAGTAGGAGAGCATTAGTGATTAATAAGTGTACTTTTTATACTATTTAGCAGTGTAATCTCCTGTGACATCACGATCCTTTGTCACTGATCATGTTGCAAAAGTGGGACATGTTTTGGTTACATGTTTAGGATCAGGAGTTGAGACCTGACAATAATATTGCAAAGTCTCGTTCTTGATTCTGGTTCATGATTTTATAAAAAAAAATTCAGTGGGTGACTGGGTGGGGTTCTAGTTCGCTACTTCTGCTTCTTTAAAACGCGTTTAATTGGAGTTTGGACCATTGTTGGGGATTTTTAGTCCGCGATTCGAGTGGCCTGTGGCCATGCAATGCATCGCGATATACTCCATAGACGTTAAAAATTGTGGTAGTAACTAGTGAATGTAGTGATGCTTGTGAAAAGTCTTTGTGGTCTGTGGAATCTGATTGTTGGCCACTGATTACCAAGTTTGAGAATAAAAGAAATATTCAATACTTTTGTTTGCCAATGATACCCGATCTACTCTTTTTTGGTGTCATATCCGACACAAAACACGAAAATAAAATTGTAAAATTATACTAATTTTGGAGTTTTTGAACCCAAATATGTGTCCGACTCTAACACAACGCCCAACGCCCGAGTGAAGTGTCCGTGCTCCCCTTACCCCTAGACGCATTTCGCAAATTATTACTACTCGTAGCACTTTTTTTGGGTCACTTGTCTGATGTGTACCTGTGTGGAGAATCTGGAGATAAATGAAACGGGTAGTGCTCAACTGCTCATAGTACAATGCTATTTGCTAATGAGTAAAATACCGGTCCCAGTAAAACAAACGTGCCAGTAAATCAATTTGATTCTGATCAAAGTTGAAACCTTTTGCATTGGTTGCGACACCAAATGTATTTCTTTTTTTTTTTTTTGGTAATACACCAAATGTATTGAATCTGATAATTTGTACTTAATGACATGCTGATAACCTCTGTAAGTTCGATAGATTTGGGTCCTTTTCTAGTTTTCTCCTGGACCTCTTTTTAATCTCAATTACCTCAACCAACTGACGCCCAGGAATTCCTCTCTCTTTCTTCGGAAGTGTACAAAACCATGTGATTTTGATCAATGTGAATTGATAGGAAAGTCTAATTTAAGTGGTCCTTAAAGAAGTAGAAGGGCACCAAACCAAAACCAAGAGTTTATATTTGAGAAACGCCAAAGTGTGCCAGCTACAAATGGGCCAATTTTCTCGGTTGTTAGTTTACTTGAAACTGGTGGCTAGAAATTTTATCTGGGGGAAGTCATAGGCCTTTTTGGCACCATTTCAACATTTACAGAGTATGTCATCCACTACAACTTCAGCTGCATCTGCTAAAACCTGCAAAATAGAAAATTGGACAGCTTTTCACTTTAATGTACTTGCAGTGTGAGGCGTTCTTATTGTTTTTCTTCATCCTATGGATAAAACTTAAATGCATTTGCTGATCTATCATCGATGAACACGATACATTGATATGTGGAATTGACTTTCGTGGGATGTCATATGGGCCTATGGGGAAGTGGTCTTGTGATGGATTGTGAACACAATGTGTGAAACGCGTGTACGTAGTTTGAATGCGGCCAGAGCACTTTTTTTCTTCTAGTGCAAGTGAGTCTCTCTCGACAAATGCACTCTATGGGGTGGCAGCACTAAACAATAAATGTTATGCATACATCAAACTAGATAAGAAATACTCCGTATTATTATTCTCCATTATAATTTGTAACCATGAGAAACCAATTCAAATACTAGGAAAAAGATATATTTACAAAATGAATACTACAAAATGAATACTACTTTTGTTGTGTGAAGTTATATAGGGTGAGAATGTGAAGTTGGCTCATATGGAGTATAACTGTACAGGGGTATGTTTTATTCATATGTAAGAGTCTAATTGAAATTGAAAGAAAAAAAAACGGTTCAAACAATGTCTAAATTGTCATGGTAAAGTTCTCTGTTAGCCTAAGGTTGATTATTATTATTATTAACTATTAAGGGAGTTAGCTAATTTGTTTAAAGGAGCTCAATATACGACATTCTTATCACCGATACGGTTCATTTCATTTCAGATCCAACTCTAGGGAAGTAGGTACTTATGAGAGGGGAATGGGGAATAGGTAGAGTATGCTCCATCCGTCTTATGAAGATTTTCACAGTATGACTTTCTTTTATCAAATTTGAAGGACTTCGGCCATGAATTGGAAACACATTATATCGAGTTAGGCTGTGTTTTGTTCGTCAGTACTAATACAGTTCAGTTTTTTTCAGTTCAGTTCAGCATCTTTCAGTTTTTTTCAGTTCAGTTCAGCATTTTTCAGTTTTTTTCAGTTCAGTTCAGTTTTAGTTATAATTTTAACTGTCTTCAGTTTTTTTCAGTTCAGTTCAGTTTCGTTTCACTTCATATCGTTTCAGCCGACCAAAACACACCCTTAGTCAAAAATATTATACTCATTAGCTCTCAAAAAAAATATTATACTCATTAGACTATAATATTATAAAAATATACATTAATTAAATATAATTTGTCAAAGTAGAGAAATAGATGATAAAAAAAAGTCAAACTGTATACGGTATAAATGAGAAAGACTATGGTAACATAAGAATTGATCTCTCGTTTCCTAGATCTTGAAATTTTCTGATATATCGGAATCGGGAGGGATAATCGCCAAAAGCTTTTGTCCTCGAACTCATTATGAACACCTAATTAAATGGCCTCACACCCTTGTGCATCTTTTGCCAGCTCTTGAGGAATTCGTATTCATTTATTTGGCATGATACGTACTTCAATTTTTGGTAGCACCATTCACAAGTATCACCCCCTTCGCATAATCGCATTATATGGAGAAGTCGCTTTTATGTTAGAACTTAGAACTATAATTATAAACAAAACAATTATTTACTACTCCTACTACATCTTTAAGACCATTCATAATTCGTGTTTAGTTTTCCCTTTCCTTTTGACTATGAATCACTGTTGTACTAAAAACAACGTTCAATTTACTAAACTTAAATAAACTGGAAAAAAATGAACTGAATTTAACACGGAAAAAAACTGAACTGTAGCATTATCGACGAACAAAGGAAGACCTTATTTTGGCGCCATCTCATTATTCAGTAGGATGTCATTCTTTAGGAATTAGAATTCAATTAGATTTAATTAGAGTAGAGTTATGAAATATCGAAGCATCAAGTTATAAGCAAAGCATTCAAGCATATGATCATATGGGATGCGTTATCGATTCACATTTTGGATAAATATCGATACGTAGTATGTGGCTATATGAAAAGAAAGCCTTGGTACACCTTTTACTCGCACATTAGATGCTCCGGCATAGCCTTATTGATGAGTGGAAACAATGGTAGGGAATCTGGACACGGGAATATGTAATGTCAGTTCGACAATTCATTTGAAATGCATAGGTGAATATGATCTGTTTGAACAAAAACGCTGCAAACAAATACATATGGCAGGCGATTGATTATTGTAACATGCAAGGGAAATTAAGGAAGGGAATCCCCACAGTACACCATTCTTGATACTTTGATAAAGATAGAGGGAGATTGGAGTGCTTTAATTAGGTACGTAGGTCGTCTTCTTAGGTGCCAAGCAGTTACATACAATTGCACTCTGCAAAATAGAGATATCCATGCCCTAAATGAGAACTTTCGTCACCTAAATTTATAGGTCCACATGTACTTTTATTAATACCTTGATTCATCATGAAGATATTTAATGTCTTTACTCTTTAGAATGCCCTGTATGTTGTTCCTGGCCAAATCTACATATATCCTCTGCATAGACTGATGTACATTTCAGTTTGAGCAATTGAGCAGGTAAGCTCAAAAGCTATACGCTTAGCGCTGAACCTCTATCATGATATGTTCAATCCTTGATTTCGAAGGAAAGACTACTGCAGAGAAACTTTCATGTGAGAACACATGGGCGAGAATCTGCTTTACTCTCGTTTTCTATTTTTTTTTATAATTATTTCAGGAATTTATTTGTAACTTACAAACTCACAAGATTAATCTACACAATTACAAAAGAAAGGCTACACTTCATTATTGAATATACAACTATTGAATAAAAGTTTCCAAATTTCAACTTTAGGCTCCTTTATCTTTATCTTTCTCATTTTTTATTTCTTAAAACGATATATTGATGTTAAAGGAGCATGCACATTGACTAGAGTGTTTTGATCGTCTAAAATGATCTGAAGTGAAACTGAGCAGAACTGAAAAAAATGAACTGTAGTAATACCGACGAACAAAACACAACCTAAGTACTCATAGAGTCATAGAATCCACAATTTCATACCCCAAGATCGACGATTCTTCCCGTAACTAGAGTAGCTTAATCCTACTAAATATCAAATGTCTAATTCCCTCTACAACTCTATGCATTAAAAAGAAATATTTCAGAAGCTATACATATAAACATGTCAACAATTTTTATTGGGATAGAGGAGATACATAATCGATACATTCTAGCTTTGAGCAGAATATGAGACGACCCTTGCTTGTTGCTGGGATTGCGCATATAGCTCAGTTCGTACTACTGAATGCTCTCATCGATCATGTGGTCAAAATTCAATTTTGGTGAGACGTCATCTTCATAAATGTGATCATATAGTAATAACTTACTCACAGGTCTACAGGTTCATTTGATATGAAAAAGACTAATGTTTTTGCATTGTCATTATCACACAAGTTTTATGGTACGCAAGCGCAACTGAACTTCTCAAATTTTTGGCAACAAATTAAATAGCATCAGGTCACTGTCCATTCTCCCTTTCTTGCCACCGTTTACCTGCATTCAGTCTGCAGTCATAACTCATAAGTAATCTAATACAGTAATATTTGCAATTTATATTGTACATGGAAATACAACTTGGCACTTGTAAGGCTTGGTGGGCTATGCCTAGTAGGGCCTAGTATTACCCCTAGGGCCTAGGACATCGACCTGAACTCGATTAGTCGGCAACAGCAATAGGGGCGTCTTAGATTTTAAAGAGGCCCTCAACAATTAAAAATGAGGCCCTAAAACATTATTTATAATTTTTAGAATAATGATTGAAGAAAAAAGTGATTACAATATACCTTTATTCTTTTAAGATACCATGATAATGTCGACTTACAAAATGCAATAAATGCAATAAGAAATTTAACTACAAGATATGAATTTTAAGAAACCAAAAAGTATAAAGATCTTACAAGGAAAAAAAGGTGAACCATGAGGGTGAAAAGTAGAATTTGATAGTTTAATTGCCATGTGAAATTTTGTAAATGATCCATAAGCAAGGACAAGAGAAAGAACGAAATTATTTCCATCTAAGATTGTATATTGTTTTCTTGATTTATACTTTACATTGTAGTGTTCTACGTTATTGGTACTTCTATTTTCATAATTAACTACTCGCACCATGCCTAAGACGGTCTGAACAACACTCGATCAAATCTTCGTTTTTATTTTTACTTTTTAACTAGGTGAGAAGAGTTCATCCATGTGGTGAGCACCAAAGATCTACACTTCTCCATAATTAGCTTCATAGTTTTATTGGGACATTGGAGGATAGATGTCCCAAAAAAAAAAGTTACAAAAAATACAAACAAATTTTTAGGGGTGTCAATATTAGAGTAAGGTTTATATCTTTGAGGGAAGTTATGTACTCATGCTAAATGCTTAATTGTGTAAAATTGTAGATAGGTGTTTGATTTATTTTAATTTTGTGTACGAATTTGTCTTGAAGTAATGTTAATTTAAGATCTTCATTGAACTTTAATGTATATATAGTGAGATTGATTGATTTGAATTTTGTGAAATATCTGAACAACTAATGAACTAATAAGTATTAATTGATTTTCATTATGAATTATGAAATGCTATATTATTTGAAGAAGAACAAGAAGTTCGAAGACTTCTTCAAACCTTATGGAGGATGATAAATAACAAAAGGTGATTCTACCTCTTCATCCATATCGAACATTCATCAACTATCTAATGGATCACTAATACTTAGTGTCATATAGGGATCGTTTGGTATGAGGGATTAGGGGGAGGGGATTGGGATTGAGATTGGGGCTCAATTTTTACTAATCCCTAATTTGATTACATGGATGTGGATTAAGAAGGGGATGATGATGAGGATGATTTGGCTGCTAATCCCAACATTTCTATCCCAGGAAGGGGCATGTATTATGGGAGGGATTATTTTTTTAACTAACTAATCCTTATCCCGATCCCATTAACTAATCCCAATACCATTTAGGGGGTGTTTGGTTGAATACACCGTAACGTTAACAGAATCGGAAGAGGTAAGCCGTGTAATGGTAAGGGATACTCTTACTTTTGTATTTTGTTTGGTTAGATCAAATGTAACGTAATTAGTGTCGAACCCAAATAATGCACAGACCTGAGACAAAAGAAATGGGAAGAAGGACGCCGGCGGGGGACGACATTCATCGGCAAACCTACAGACGACAGTGATGTGGGGCAGGTGGCCGATAGCATACAGTTTGGGCCTTAAGTTCAGATCTTGATGTTGGATAGGTCGAGGGTGGCGGAGCATTGCCCCACTGATGGTGTCGTCGACGTTGACGACAAGTCTGGTGGCGTGGTTAGAGAGGAGAGAGAAAAAGAGCGATATCTAATGTATGTTGATGACGGTGATATAAATAGAAGGCGGAGGGGCGGCGGCGGTGGGTGTTGGGGCAGAGAGGTGGCTGACAATGCGGTGGTTGAAGTCAACGGAGAAGGTGGGTGGTGGGTGGTGGGTGGTGGGTGGTGAGCGATGAGCATTTGAGCAACAGTGAGTTTAAGTTAGGAGAGAGAGCAGAGATATTGTTACAATAGCTTTTGTTGTGTTATCAGCGTAAGGGTAATGGTTCCGCCATGTAATGGTAACAGTTCCAAATTTTGCCAAAACAAACACTCGGTAACGCAATCGTAATGGGTTAACGTTACATTTGGGTATTTTTCCTAACTACCAAACACCCCCTTAATAATACATCATGCTCATCCCCTCTATCAAACGAGCATGTTCACACAATTTTTTGTGTTTGCCTATAACATTGATCTCTCACTCAAGTCCAGAGGAGCTTTAGTGTCCCAAACGGTGTACCAATCCGTGTCCCACTCCAATCTCAGCCATTCGTGATTTGTTAATTCATTTTCTTTTAATCCAATAATAAACCATAGACGGTTGAGATTGGAGTGGTAC
>ONZK01000749.1:77207-90116 GCA_900322385.1 Pharnaceum exiguum | reverse complement strand
GGGGGGGGGGGGGGGGGGGGGGGGGGGGGGGTTTGCTACTCTATATTAATCAATTGGGATTGAAAACATTTTCCCGCAAAAGAGAGTACATGGAGTTAGTGCTCTCCTCAGACATGCCCGAGGACCCTAAAAGATCAGCTTCAAGTTGCTCATTACAAAAGATCAGAATTTAGAAAACGAAATAGTAAATCCTACTTTACTAGTCTCTATCTTCTTCTACTATCCTCCAAATAAAAAAGATTTAAAAAAAATCCCACCGATGATGTACGTACCATTGTACACATAATAAGCATAAAATTACAGCATTAGCAATTTTCCAGCATAGTAAGCATGGCAGCATAAGCCTAAAACATACTCCGTACTCCTGTAATAAAATAAAAAATACTACTCGTAAATACAGATGGTTCTTAAAAGAAAGTTTAAATACAGTTGAGATTCCAATCATTTTCATTTCTTATTGGTATTGACACCTCTCTCTCTCTCTCTCTCCATCTCTCTGTCTTTCCCTCTTTCCAACCAACCTTAGCCAATTTGATCAACACAACACAACACAACATTTCTCCTCTAGGACTGATAACTAAGTCTATCTATCTATCTATCTATCTAGTCAATTTAGCTTGGTAAGTGGTACAATACTAAATACCCTTTCCATAACTTTGCCCATTTCAGCTCTCTTTCTCTTGTTGAATTCTTTCTTCCCATATTTCCTATTTTATTTTTTTTGTTAGAAAGAGCATGCATGTCATCATCATGATGTCATTTGGGTTTCTAGATTTGGGCTGTTTCAATCATTATGTTGTGTTTCTGGTGAAATTCTCTTTGGCTTGTGTGTTGTTACTAATTAGCTTAATCATTTCCTGATTGGATTTCCTGATTTGGGTTTGTTGCCATTATGTAAAAAGACTATTGCTTTGGTGAAAATTGATCAACTTGTTCATCTTTAGATCACATCACATTTGGGTTTCTTTTGAAAAGGGTGAAAAGTTGTGTTCTTTGATCTTGGTGTCTTGAATTTGTTCAAATTTGGGGTTAATTTATGTGATGAAGGTCTCTTTAGAAATGAATCTGAATCTGATTACCTATTTGGCTTTTGTTGTCATGCTTATGTTTTGTCAAGACAGTGTTAAGTGTACTTACTGTGGTGGTAGATTGCTTGTTGGGACTTAGAGTGATGGGAAGTTTATCTGTTTGTTTGATTTCAGCAATAGAATGGGTGTATACCTAAGCACGCCCAAAACGGAGAAATCCTCGGAGGATGGTGAAAATGGAAGCCTTAAATATGGTTTGTCTTCGATGCAAGGATGGCGCACTACCATGGAAGATGCTGTGAGTTTTTTCTATTTTGGCCAATCTATATGTTAGGAATTTGGAGTATTTGCTTTATAAATCTGAATGCAGTAGGCTTGTGGGTGTGGAAACAGTCATCCCATTGGGGTGTAAGCCCCTGCAGAGCTAGCCCCACCTAGGGGGTGCCGTGGTGAAGGCAACGCCAAAATGTTTATTAGATAGTTAGCTATGGGAAGTTTTTCTGAGTTTAAACTATTTTCTCTATGATAATCATGGGACTTCATTGATAGATTTGAACTCTAGAATTGGCGAATTATTTGACAGATAATGGACTGAACCAGAATCATATGATAATCTTTTTTTTTTTTGCAAGGCCTCCTTCATTGAGTTAGTGCGACTTTGACAATTGGACCTTTTTTCTTTAGCATCATGTATCGTGGATTCCGATACAGAGTAATGTCTTTCTTGGATGTGCCCTAGGCAGAATTTGTATAAAATTATCCAATAAGAACCTGGGCAGAGACAGCTGCAGGAGATCTAGGAAACAATGAATAGGGAATGGTCTTGTGCTTTATCATTTGATCTCTTCACTCATTCGTTAGAATTGCACCTTTGTGTAAAAAGTATTACCCAGAACTCGCAGAAGGGGAAGTTAGAGGCACATTTCCTATTCCCAGCACTGTCATTCTTTTGCAATAAGAATCAAAGTAGATCAATCATGTTTTACTTTTTTTCTAGACTAGATTAGAACATTAAAATAATCATC
Organism: Pharnaceum exiguum; assembly: GCA_900322385.1. Lineage (NCBI taxonomy): Eukaryota > Viridiplantae > Streptophyta > Magnoliopsida > Caryophyllales > Molluginaceae > Pharnaceum > Pharnaceum exiguum. The sequence goes on along the minus strand of ONZK01000749.1, from coordinate 88,063 downwards.
AACAATAGCGACAACAACAACATAGCCATAAGGGTTTTTTGGCTTTGTCTGAAATGCAGATTAAGGTATAAAAAAAAGGAGATGAAATGAGAGTTGAGAACGGAAAATGCTTTTTCTAGCGACTATGATAATAATATTGTTGGGGTTTTGAGACACCTGACAGAGTGTAGGAACTAGGAAGTAGGTTTGAGTAAGCATGTAAATTGATTCTCCAATGTCAAATGTGAATTTTTTTGCGGCGACTTTGCACTCGACTGTTCGTTGGGTGGGATTTTCCAAGTTTGGGTAGGGTCAGTGGGCAGTGGGTCATAGTCAGGAGTCTCACTCACTAGCACGATTGATGCCAGTTAGGCATTTACAACTTACTAATAAAGGGCTTGTGTTAGGCCTATCCAATGCTCTCTTGATTTGGTGGGACTTTTACATTATTTGTGAGGAGTGTTGAAAAATTGGAAGTCTTGACAATGCGCCTGTTTTCCTAAGAAAACTAAAATTTACCTCACTTTAGAGCTTTAGCTAATGCGATTGTCTTGGAGCAATTTGTTGTTGGTGTTCAGTGACATCATTACATTTCATGCGTGCTTCCTCCTCATTTGTTGAATTTGAATGTCTGTGTCATCTCCTCAGCTGCTTTTAACCAATTTTAATCTTGTTGGGATTCCACTTCTGGTTTTCCTTGCATTTGCAACTTGTCCACCTATTTTCTTGCAAGTCCTGTAGTTCTGAATTTTCTAGCAGTTCATTTAGATTACCCTATGTGAGTATGTGTGTGTCTAGAGCTTTTGAGTGAGAGAGTGGACTGCTGGTACTTCCTGGACATTTAATTTATTGTTTAGCTTGAACCTTTTTTTAAAAAAAAAAAAGGCTCACTGTCTAGCGCTGCTCTTGTTTCGTTAGTGTTGTCTTGATGTCTGATTATATGAAAATGTGTTTCTTAATTCCGTTTTGCAATGTTAAATATGCTATGTCTCTTTGAATCATACTTGATCTCCAAATCAGTCTCAGCAACTTGTGGTTGAGAAACATTTCCGTCCTGGCTAATTGAAAACCCGGTTGTCAATTCCATTTTCTTTATCTTGAATATGCTGGGCCTGATTGATTTGGTAATGAACTCTGAATGTGTCTGAGCAACGCCTAGTTGTATTTTTTCCCGTCCTAGCTTTCAAGATCTTGTAATTAACTGCTTGTTTTGAATGTTGCTAGCATGCTGCCTTTCTGGATCTGGAACCTTCAACTTCATTCTTTGGTGTTTATGATGGTCATGGAGGTATAGGCTGTTACAATTCTTGTTACTTTATGCTCTATTCCTGTATCAAACTTGACATCTTTGGTGTGAGCATCTATGATGAAAGGAATAATATAACTTAACACCATCAACCAGTGTAATCCCCAATCAATGGAGTGATGGGCCGTCAGGAAGTACGCAACCTTTCCCCGGTTGAAAAATCATACCCCCTCCGTTTCTTTTTGTTCTACCACTATTGCATTTTTGTCCGTTTCTTTTTGTTCTTCCACTTTACTTATTTGGTATGATTTTCTTGATAAAATGGCCCTTTTTCCCCTTGTATTTCAAATTTTCAATTATATTACTCCACTACCATACCCACACTTGTTAAGATAAATTATTGTGGAAAAACTGTCATTTTTAGGTTTTCTTAAAGTTTGTACAAATTTCTATATAGATAAATAAAAAGAAACGGAGCGAGTAGTAAAATAGAACAGGAATGTTGTTTCTGAGATTGACCCTAAATGCCGTGCTAAATTTAGAGTTCTCTTTTTGTTGGTGTGTGTGGTGATTTTAGGATATTTTTTGACATTGCATAGTTCCAAGATCTGTGTCCAAATTTGATATATGACAATTGGCTTACAGAACAATTTTCATGGTACTGTTCAATCATCATAACGGGTATGTATCTCGTATCAAGGAAATCCTTTTTTTTTAGAGTGTAGGGTTGATGAAAATACACATAAAGGGTGATATTGAGGGTGTTTGGCCAAGATTTAAACTAAAAGTGCTTTTGCTTTGTAGTTTGCTCCCATTCTCCTCCTCCTCAACTATCATCAAACTGAAGTGTAAATTACTCTTCAAAATGAGCAAAATCAAAAGCATCAAATTGGTGCTTTTGCTTTTGGCCATTGTGAGAGTCTTTTAGAGCTTATAGGTAGTTGATTTGTGGAGGAAGTCGAGGGAGAGGAAGGAGAATGAGATGTAAAATATAAAGGAGAAGCACTTTTGGAGATAATTTAGGCCAAACACCCTCATTGTTGTTATGGTTTGTAGAAATACACATATGGGGTGATATTGCGTAGGGGATTGTTACTAGTCTTGAGTAGTCATCCTTTGTCTCTTGTTTGCATAGGTAAGGTGGTTGCCAAGTTCTGTGCCAAGTACCTTCACCAACAGTTGCTCAAGAATGAAGCATATGCAGCTGGAGACATAGGAACTGCTCTACAAAAAGCCTTTTTCAGGTTATTCAATGATTTTGGTTGGAGTGATTATGTTAAATATGCATGTTGCTCTAATTTGACTCCTGGCCCATACGTGAAAGTGACATCATATGACTGTTTTTTTGAAAAACGAGCCTTTTTTAGTGATGTAGGAATTTCAGTCAAACAGGATCTCTTTTTTTCCATCTTTCCTAATTCCTAGTTAGCATGGGAGCGGTGGTGTTTATTCTTTTGGCTTTTAGATTACTACTTCATTTGTCTATTGAATCTTTTTAGTCTTGTTGCTGTGTTTTAAGGTTTGGACTGGATCTGAGTTAGCTCTCTGTCCGCTATATTCTCACCTGATGATGGCTAGCTCTTTTGTTGATGGACACTTTTTTTGTTCAGAGCCATAGTCCCAAACCCATTTTGGATTGCCTAGGCAAGGATCAAACAGAATTCACCACACACACACACACACACCAAAAAAAAGGTCTATGCTGTGGATATGTGACTAGTTTTTATGCAGTCGGTGTCACTAGCGCATTGATGGACGCTTATAATTGCTTTATGTTAGCCCACTCCTCTCCATCCCACCTTGCAGACACTGCTGAGAGAGGGGGGGGTGAGCTTTTTCTCTGTAGAATGTTCTGTAGGCGCAAAGATCGTTAAGTGTTTTCTCTAACTGGTTTTTTTTACTTCTTCGTGTATTGTTCTTTCTTGTTTTTTTAACGGTAGTCTTTCTTGCTTACTTGTTATTTGGTGCTAACAATTACTGAACTGTTTCAGAATGGATGAGATGATGCGCGGACAAAGAGGGTGGAGAGAATTGGCTATTTTGGGTGATAAAATAAACAAGTTCACTGGAATGATCGAGGGACTGATATGGTCACCCAGAAGCGGAGATGGAAATGACAATGCTGATGATTGGGCTCATGAGGATGTGGGTATTTATTTTGCATGAGTTCCTCTCATGCTATATTATCATATTGTGAAAGTTATCTGCTTTGGATTTGAGGATTTGGAGCACTTCTACCCTAGATCTATCCCCCTAACCCTGCTACTTTTCCTCGTTTAGACAATAGTGTTGCTGAGTAGGAGTGATCTTGAGTCATGACTCCAACGATTTGGAAACTTACTCTTAGCCCCAAATTGTGATGCTTTGTTTTAACATATAAATTGATGTTTTGCATGGGTATAATATGACGGAGATAACCCGCCACTGCATTCCTGGCCCTTCTGTGGTATTTTGTTGCATGGTGTAGGTCTTAATGACATTTTGTACCTTAAGGTGCTAGTAAGCTATGTCTAAAATCTAGAATATTCTACAACACCCAACTTTTGTTGCCAATTACATTTTGGAGTTTGATGCGTAAATGTGTCATGCTGCATAAGTTGCCATTTGGCTATATTTGTCATCATTTTACTTTTCTGGGTACTAGACGGGTTTTAGCTACGTGCATTTTTGCTATTTTGTTGTAGCAAAACAATTCTTTCTGGAAACTTCATATGTGCCCAATCCTATTTTCGTTATCTAGCAAGTCCATCAAAGTCCCTTGTTCTGAGATTCTACCTATAAATGGATGTGCTTCCGAATGAATTATTTTCTGGCGATGGAATTAACTCAGAAGTTTAAACAGGGGCCACACTCCGATTTTTCTGGTCCGACTTCTGGTTGCACTGCCTGTGTTGCAGTTGTCAAAGGAAACCAACTTTTTGTTGCCAATGCTGGTGATTCTCGCTGTGTAATTTCTAGGAAAGGCCAGGTATGCCTGATAATTTGTTATTTTTACTCTAGAACTTCGAGCAATTTAAGGCTAACTCATAGTCTCATAGTTACATTCAAGATCCTCACCCTTTTGTTTGTTGTTGTATGTACTTTACTGGTTGTTTATTAATCTGTCCTCACTTGCACGCAGGCTTATAATCTATCCAAAGATCACAAGCCTGAACTTGAGGTTGAGAGGGAGCGTATACTGAAAGCAGGTGGTTTTATCCATGCTGGGCGAATAAACGGCAGCTTGAACCTAGCGCGAGCTATAGGTACTTGAGCATGTGCTTTTCGATCATGTAGTGAATTGGTATTTAAAAGCTGAATTAGGATCAATCTCGGGAACAGCCTACATGTTTTTTCTTAAACAGGGAAAAGGTTGGGTACATCCTAACCCCCAAGCACCCCTTGAATGGGGATTAGACTCGATTGATAAAGTTGTTGTTTGATCGAATAATTCTCACAAGATCTTTGGCTGTAGCAGCTGATGTATGTGGCGAATTATCTAGGTCACTAGAAAGTTTAATAGGGTCAGAAAGGTTTTGGTTGCACTGCTATTGACATAGTATTTATTGGGCAGGTGATATGGAGTTCAAGCAGAATAAATTCTTGCCAGCTGAGAAGCAAATTGTAACTGCAAATCCAGATATCAACATGGTTGGTGACATGCTAGTACTTTGCTCTACAATATTAATACTAGGTCATTATTTTGAGGACATCGTATGAAATGCTTCCTCGTTTACTCCCTCTTGTCTCCTTTACTTATTTGTTTCGGTTACAGGTTGAACTTTGTGAGGATGATGATTTTGTTGTTCTAGCATGTGATGGCATATGGTAAGCTCTAAATCCTTTCTTCTTACTCTGACTTCGCATTCTGCATGATAATTTTCTTGTATCACTTGAATTACCTTCTTCTTTTCATTCCACTGTAAAGTGTAAACTGTCCTGCCGCATCATGTGCATGGAAAAAGTAAACCTTCCTGGCCATTATACACTGTTGAATGTTTCTTAAGGTAGACTTGGCCATGTCTATTAATTATATAGATCCTGCGAACATTTGTGTGCATTTGCGAACATTTTGCTATAGTCCATAATCACCTAAAGTTGAAAGAAATAATATTTCTTTCAACTTTAGGTGATTATGGACTATAGCAAAATGGCTACAATACAAAACCTTCCGGTATTTCTTATTTTAAGTGAAGTTGTGGGAAGTCAATACTTCAATGCAACAATGCATTTAGGGTCAATCTTGGAAACAACCTCTCTGTTTTCATAGACAGGGGTAAGGTTACGTACATCTCGACCCCCGAGTACCCCCAATGTCCCCCATTGAATGGGGATTACGCTCGGTTGTTGTTGTTGTTGTTGTTGTTGTTGTTGTTGTAGACTTCAAGGAGTCTGTTTTGTCCTATTCTTTTCTCTTTCTTTGCTATTCTTGTTGGGGAGATCCTGAAATTTTAATTTTATCAATGTGACAGAAACAAAAATCAGTTCTGTCTTTAGTCATTATAAAGCCGATGGTACAATAACCGACTTTTTTTTTTGGGAAATTCCAATAAAGTTTACACAAATTCCCATTCCCTTTTTCACATCACGAGAAAGGTACAATAAGCATTAAGAAAACATTTACATTTTCCTAACTTTATAAACCATATGCAGACGGGTTTTTTACACAAAGTAAGCTAAGTTATTAGCTGAATAATCTCTCACTTTCTTATTTCTATGAGAGGCACTTCGAATGTGGATTCTTGTGACGATATTCCTTGCAATCTCCCAGATCACACTTTGCTTTTGTTTGAAAGTCCTCGCATCTCTCCCCTCCCAAATGCTATATATCACTGCTGTGAACACTGCTTGCAGTACCAGTTTCCAGAGCTGTTTACCATTACTTGTTCCACCATCCATTTTATCGTATACTGTCAATCATTCTTATGCCTCTGTAACTTTAGACAAAGCCACAAACAGAAGCCCTTTGAGAAAGGACACTCAAAGAACAGGTGGCCAAGATCCTTATTTCTGTTTTTGCAGAGTACACAAAAGGGTCATGCGCTATACCAATTTTCACAAATCTGTCTTTGGTAGCTAGTCTCCTTCTGAAAACCATCCAAGAGAAGAAAATTTGTCTGTTAATACCCAGAGACGACCAAAGAATCTTACTCCATTGTTGCTTAGGTGTAGCAGGTAGTATTCTTGTAGATTTTTGCTGTTTTCAACTCTGATATCACATTCTGCACGACATCCCTCACTTGCAGCCTAAATGTCAAGATGGATCTTACTATCCACAAAGCTTGGTATGGAGTTGGTACTTCCCAAAACAGTTTGTTCTTGATATAATTTGCTCCAATCCATTTGTTCCAAAGCTTTTCTTTTAATCCGATCACCATCATCATGATGAGCAGCCTAACAGAGTCTAAAGGGACATGCCAAAACCATGTTTACTGCTCTTAACTTTTATTAATGATTTAATGTCGAGCAAATGAATTTCGATATTACTTTGTTTTAAAGAAAAAGAGGCATAAACCAGTTTGGTTCATGGGTATGGCACAACCACTGCGATGGTTGGAATGCAATGGTCGCCAAGTGCTCGAGTGTTAAATAATAGAGTTCCTGGCCTCCGGCTTCATACACTATTCTCAATAATCATAAAAATATTATGTATAATTTTGTACAATTGCGTTCAACTCACTATGTGAAGAATGCTGGCTTCATTAATAAAATTTCCTTACTCTCTTACAGATTTCCTTTTGTTCTAAGTTCTAACTGACAGATTCGACCATATATTGGCGTTTTATTCAATACTGAACATGTTTACTGCCCCACATGATTTGGAATCCCTGTTGTGTCCGTAATGTGATTTATTAAGCAGTCCATCTTGTATATTAGAAATGCTGAAACCCCTTCGTGTTCTCCCCAGCTATATTACTATAGTTAGCATCACATCTTACTTTGATGTTGTCTATCAGATTCCCTTCGCATATCCTTAAAGTGCTTGATGTGCTATTCCTCCTCCCTTTTTTGTGGAAATGTAGTACTCCTTAGTGATATGTTTGCCTTGGGGATTTAGGTACTCATTCATTTGCGTGTTGATTTTTGGACTATTCTTATTTTCCTTTTCCCTTCTTTTCAAGTTTTATGTATCCTGATGACACTGATTGACTTGGTTATTGACAGGGACTGCATGTCTAGTCAGCAACTTGTTGATTTCGTCCATGAGCAGTTGAGCTTGGTAAGTTCCAAAGCCTTTTATTAGTACTGTGGCAACAGAGTTTAGTTGCACGATTTTTTTGAAAACTTCTATCATGCAAATGTGATTGAGGATGGATTATTTTATTTTTTGTTAAAAAGCCATGTAAGCCATTGATTATCTAGTCTCCCAGAGAAAAGGAAATGGAGGATATCCTTCAAGACATAGCTCATTGACTTTGTGGCATAAGAATGTAAAATTTTAGTAAATATGTTTCATTACTCGATCCCCTATTAGTTTGCGGATCTAGGCTATGTTGTCGGTGTATGTGTCACTGCTCAATGATCTGGGCCTGGAACATTCCCCTCAAAAAAGAAAAGAAATGGGCCTATGACATTGAGCAATATGGAGTTTCTGCATTTTGTTCCTAGATCAACATTGAGTACCAGTGTACCACGTTGTGGAACTAATTGTATGGCTGTTATGCCTAACAATACAGCTTCATTATGTCTGAGTTTTTCAAGTGTGTTTCTAAATCAGCATAGATACTGTTCCTAACTTAAGGTGATCCAATACCCCTCTCTGCCAATTTAGGTGTCACATTGCTCATGTAAATGAACTATGAGCATGACCATTAACTAGGTACGGAAGTGATAACCGAAGGGGTAAATGAAGGTTACCACACAGTGGTAGGGCAAAATGTGAGTGTTTATCTGTGGATGGCCTAGTTGTTTCTGATGTGGTGGGTATATTTGATTTCATAGTTATGCCTTAGAATTAGTGCTGGCTTAACCTGGATTCTGCAGGAAACCAAGCTCTCCACAGTGTGTGAAAGAGTATTTGACCGGTGTTTGGCCCCTTCAACTGCGGGGGGTGAGGGGTGTGATAACATGACAATGATTCTGGTACAGTTCAAGAAACGCATACAAAATGGTTCTGGATCTGCAGACCAAGAATCCACATCATCGTCATCTGCCTCTGAGCCGGACCAAGAACTCTCGTCATCACCCTCTGAGACTCAACAGAAAGAAGAGCAACCAGAGCCTGAACAAACAGTATCAAGTTAATGTAGAAGAGATGGAAGCTCTTTGTGTTTAGGGTTGGAGATGTGGGGCTTGTGTTTCCAAGTCCAGGTTCCTTCTTCATTGTTCGACTGACTTTTGTATAAAAAGAAGGCAATCCACGAAGATGTTTGTGAACATACTTCTGTTCTTCAGTGCACATAATGAAAAACTGCAGTTGTAATAGCCTATAGGTGTACAGATTTTTTCATTCACATGTTGTTTTCAGGGTTATAGAAATGAAAAAAATAGATGTTTTGTTGTTGTTATCCTTTTTTTTCCCCTTCCTTTTGTTACTTGCCTCTCATTTACTGTGACTATTGCCCTAATTGCTTTGATAAGCAAATTGGGTTTCTGGTCCATCTGGAATGTAACTCGCTCCTAGTTTTTTTTTTATATATAGTTTGTGGAAATATTATGTAACTTGGAAGCAAAATCCTTAGTGACGCAACAATCATCATGCACTTTCTGAAATCTCTTAATCTCGTGACCTTGCAACAAACTCCAACCTTCAAATAAATTGCTCAACAACAACCATCCTGATTGTTGAGCACAAAGATTAAATGAATAACAATTAACAGAAATGCAAGTGGAAGTGCATGGCATGAAATTGAAAGGGCAGCGTAATTAGAAACACAATGTGATTGAAAGCAACAAAATTACCATCGACAAAACTCTACAAGTCAAGTAGTGTCAAACCGCATAACATTTGCACGGGGAACAGTGGAACACCCTCAACTGTAATTTTTTTTGTTTCGGTTTCCTTAGAAGAAAAAAAACATAAAGGGAACACAACTTAGATGAACCAAAAGTCTAAAACGAAATTGTGTCATCAACTAACCCATCACACGTCGAAAACAGTGACTTAATAGTTGATGCATCTCTCCCCTCTGCCCTTTATAAACCAGAAGAACAACAGTCACTCTTCTTCACTTAGCTCTCACTCTCTACAGTAGTACTTTCTCCAAAGCAAATTCCTTTCTTTTTTCCTTTTTTTTTCCTCTCTTTTCCCATCAAATTCATCAACCTATAGTATCATGAACGAAGAGACACCTCCACAGAGTGAAACGATGAATGCAAATTCATGCCAAGGTTACTTTTCTTTTCTTTTTCTTTTCTTGTTAACCCAAGAATCTAAACTGGAATTAATGATCAACCCACCTTTTTTATTCTTCATCAAAATCCATTATTCATCTGCCCTTTATGCATTTATAGTATGTTTCTTTTTCTTTGTTTATGCATTGTGTAGGGGAAGTCTCTGTGAAGAAGGAAACAGTAGTGACAAATGATGTTAATGATACTAAACAAATGGAATTACTACTACAAAAGAAGAAGAAAACAAGAGAAGATATAATAGAATTTGAGCTTCGTCGTCGACAGCTCGAGGCTGAGGTTAGGATCATGGAGAAACAAGCTCTCAACAACAACATGGGTATGAATTGAATGATGGGTTTTGGTTTTGGTTATGGTTGTGGAGGATTAACCTGTGTTGATCATCATTTTTTTGATGCATGTAGGGTCTCCTGGTGATCACCCTAGAGAGAGAATGGAATCCATGATCAGTCATACCAAGAATGAGAATCATGTGGGTGAGAGTGGTGTCAAGCAGGAAATAGATGACTCATATTTGGTAAGATGATGCTATGTTTGCTTTTTTATTCCTTGGATGTTATTCTATTGATTTTTCAGGTTTGTGTTATGGTGTGTATATGTTAGCCCCTTGCTTGTATGCTTTTGGTGTCAAAACAAAGAGTGAAAGGTTTTGTTGATACTGAATTGGTAAATGTGGTGTAGTGTAGATGTAGTCAGTTTGCTAAGTTGAATGAGTCAATCAGCAAGAATCAATTGAACTTGGCAGGGATAGTGGCAATGCTAATCACCAACTGCCCGACTCCCCGAGACAAAAGATCTGGACCAAAGAGTTTGAATATCCTTTGGTTGGGTCAGTTTAATTGAACTTGCGGCGTGTGCTTGAATACAAAAACTTATATGAGTCGGTCTCTTGCATAAGAGATAGGATGTGCCTAAAGAGACCCCTTTAGTGGTACAATGAGACCCTCTCGGGGTCTTCTTTGCGGAGTATTTTGTTTACTAAAATGTAATTATGAACTATTGCAGCATGTAGCAATGAATTCTGAAAAACTAGCAAAGTTCATTATACATGTTTCTTGCCAATTTAAGCTATAACCGGTCTTAGGCATCATTGGTAAAGTTGTTCAATTTTTATTTTTGCTTGAAAGCATGTGTGAAGAAGTTCTGTATATTGTGGTTGATAGTAGTTGTTCTGTAGTTTACTTGATTTCCTGGTAACTAGTGAGGTTGAAGATGCCTTGTGGATGGATACAGCTATTGTGTTTCTCAACCACAAACATCTAAGTTAAGTGTCAGTAGAGATGACCGCGACTTAATCACT
>ONZK01000749.1:63424-76756 GCA_900322385.1 Pharnaceum exiguum | reverse complement strand
CCCCCCCCCCCCCCCCCCCCCTGACATTATGGATTTCCTTCAAATTTTGTTGCTTATTATCTAGGGTAATTGTTTATTAGCTATGGATACCATGCATCCATAGCCCATGAAATCAAAAAAATGGTCTAGGAATGGGAATATGCAAAGAAATTAGCTAAGGAGGCACGAAAGAGAGATCATCATGTACCATGGGAGAGAAAGCTAGATAGAAGCAGGGTATCATGCAGCCTCCTCAGAGGGATTCTTAAATTTGATGGTTCAAAAAAAAAAGCTTCTGCAGGGTAATAAGGAGTCACTTAGGCGAGGTAATTCAAATGGGTGCAAAAAATTGTGGAACCTGTTCTATGATGTTGGCGGAAACCATTACACTTAAAGAAGGCATTAAAAGTAGCCAAAAATTTTAAAATCAAGAAGTTAAATTATTAAAGTTCGATAATATATGTATGACCACTGCTTTGAAAGGAGATTGGAAAATTCCATGGCAAGTTAAAAAATTATTGCATAGTCTAAATTGGGCTTATCTTACTTGCTTCAGCAAGACACTTGTGGTCTTCCCTCTCCTTTACTACTGAAAAAAAGGTTATTTGCTTTCCTAGGCCTGTGCATCTCCCCCCTCTTCTGCTGCGAGTTAGTGAAACTACATTCACTGTGATGATCTTCCTTTTACCCTTTGATTATTCTTGGCATGCATTTCGATAATCTGGTATTTCCTTCCTGAGTTAGTCTACATAAACCAACCTAACTGCTTAGTGTTGTCATCCACTCACCCTAGTGCCTCTCACGAATGTGATAATAGGCTTATAGCTTACCCTACTGCTGACAGGGAACTTTTAGACCATTTGGTAATTACTGGTGTCCATTTCTCTTTTGTATTGGATTGAAACCATAACACCACAAGGAGACAGGTCTAATCTCAGGTCCCACCCATGGACCTTGAGCTAGCTGAGATCTGTTGATGATATGGCATACATTCATTTTTGGTTTTTCAATTTGGTCAATTTCATGTGTTTAGAGTTGTGGTCATTTGATTTTAGAGTTGTGGCCTTTTGCATCCTGCAGCCTATGTCTTGTTCGAGTATGATTGGCATGAAAAGAAAAGCTGATGCAATGGTCAATCTATGCGGTGAGGAGACAAATCCGACTGCTAGCGAGGACTCATCGAAGAAGTGGCTTTGCACCTTATGTGATGTGTACTGTACGTCGGAAGGAACTTTGAAAGGTCATCTCCAAGGAAAAAAGCACAAAGCCAAGGAGGCAAAATCAGTGTCCAAGGTCACAGAATCCCCACTGCCCTCAGAGTCTCCAACCAGCATGAGCATAGAGCAAGAAGTGAACCCTGTAACAGACAAGAAATGCCATTGCCCACTGTGTGAAGTGTATGCCACATCTGAGACACTTCTCAAAGCTCATTTCGAAGGAAAGAAGCACAAAGCTAAGGAAGCTAAGCTTGGCATCACTCAAAACATCAACAATGTGGATTCCTCTAGAAAGCCTGAGGAAGCTTTGGAAGCAAATAAATTGTACTGCTCTTTATGCCAAGTCTCTGCTTCCTCTGAAGACAATCTGCAAGCTCATTTCCAAGGGAAAAAGCACAAAGCTAAGGCAGGAATAAACAACTCCAATGAAAAATCCTTGGAACCAGTTAAGATGATAAAGATTCCTGAAACGTTAAAAGAAGGAAATATTACAACTCATGAGCTAGTAGAACACCATGATAATCCGGAATCAATCAGCAGATTGAACTTAAAGAAATCCTGGCTCTGTAAGTTGTGCAATGAAGAATTATTTGCTGAAGAAGCAATGGATATTCACAGAAAGAGCAGCGACCATATGACTCGGTTAAAAAAAGTTGGTGGCTGCGTCATAATCGTTTCAACGGTGCAAAAGGAGAAATTGGAAGGTGGGGAAGGAGTTGAAGGAGAGCTCGCCTGAAGAAGATGAAATTCTGCTGGTCCGAGTAGGCTGCCTTTAATAAAGCACACAGTTGCTGATCAAGCAATGAACTCTACAGTGGGGAGCCCACTCAGATGTGGTTCAGATACGTTTTTTTTTCAAAATTTAGTCGGCATGTCATCCACCCATATGGATGCAGGACAGTAAAATTAGTTGGAGATAATCCACAAACTTACAATGCAGTTTACAGTACCAGCTTCAGACTTCGAAATGAAGTTGAATCTAATAAGATGTACTGTAGTTTAGTACTGTTGTAGTGAATTTGATGGAGAGGCTAGCTAGTAGCTAACTAGCTATACTGATGTATGTAATACTGTGAAGGCATTTTCACCTGGAACTTACCATTGACTGGATAACTGGATTATGTTATGTCAAAAATGATTGTTGTATATTTTGTACAGTAGCCATGTAGATAATCCAATGATTCTTCCATTTGATCATTTGAGATGGCTCTGCTTTCAAATTTAAAGCACGTAACTTGGTTGTTTTTTCTGCCTAGGCTTCCCCTCTGCTATCACAATTCTTATATGGTAAATTTAGAGGTATATTCTTGATTAAAAACTGAAATGTTACTTGCGTCTCATTGTTTTCTTTGACAATTGTTTCATTCCATATGTTTTCAGTTTTTCCCTCAGTGGGGTGGTTTCATTATAGTGGATGGGTAGCTAGAAAGACGACCAAAATCAATCTTACCCGTAGCATCCGTGAAGAGTTTTCATGGCTGGTTACAATAACTACTTCGTGATAACTAAAACAGACCATCCTCCCATTGCACTGAATGCAACGAAGATGAAGACACAGAAAAGATGTGCAATAAACAATAGTGATGCTTGACTGCGATTAGAAGTTTTGAAGGAATACATGAAGAGCTTTTATTGCACTCAACAAAATTCAAAAATGCCAGAACACTGCATTCCATTTTTTCTCTAAATGTTCGATCAACTTCTGCGAGTGTACAAGAACTCATGAAAAATAATAAGCTGCTCAATGCAGTCACAATTGCACAAGGACTAAGATTATACACTACATATGCTCTCTATTAGACAACATACGCAAAGAGAAAATGATGGTAGAAATTACACTGTCAAAGAGACCCTTTCTTCTTCTTTTTCTTTTTTGGCTTTCTTATCTGCACAAGTATAACCTTAGACCTTCAAAGCTACTGGGTCTTGCCAAGATATTTTCCTTTTCTCCGGGCGTTTACCGTTGGTGTACAAATCCTTCTGCTTCTTTCCTATTCTCAAAGGAGGATAAACAACAGCTTGGTTACCAACAGGTCCAACACCATCCTGTATGACAAAAAGATTTGAAGTTCGGTTAAAGCACACGCTCCAATCAGGCTGCTCAAGAAAACCTAACATGTCCAGTCACCAAAAATATCGATGAACGTACCAAATTCCACATGGATTCGGTAGCTGGCCGTGAACTTGGGAATGGTTGTTTACTTGTGCTGGCATATCTTCCACATGTTTCTGCATCATGTTTTGACTGCTGACCTTGCAACTGAAAACCGTTCTGTTGTTGCTCTGGATTCTGTGATTGCGTCTTTACCAGCAAATTCCGTCTCCTTGTCAGGAATCTGAAAGTAGAACAACAAAAATACTACAAGATCAACACAACATTAAGAAATACAAAGGTTTCCTCAAGTATCATGATTCATGACCATGGTGTACTTATGAGCTACTAGTTCTATAAATGTACAACAAAGACAACCCCCTGACTTGTCTTTTTTCCAGAAACCAGTTCAGAATCAGTATATGCAAATGCACTAGACCACAATAAGAAATGAACAACTAAGTAATCCAATAATGGCTTCCTTTTTCACTCTCCCTTTCAAAAATACACAGGGCTCTAAGACAGTACACCATGTCACACATCCAAAGGAACTTCTTTCGTTCTGCTCTAAGATGGTTTCCTTATACATGGCTTTCAATAGTGAAATTCATTGGCTGGGTGGAAAAGGCATCCTCTCAAAACAAGGAAGAATTGACACCAATATGCTCATTCTCAAAGGTTGGAAATTGACACCAATATGCTCATTCTCAAAGGTTGGAAAAGGGAGGGTCTAACCATTGAACCAACCTCTAGGTCTTGTAACTTCCATAAAAGTATTAGTGTACAACTACAAACTCCTACCAGAACAAAGGGCTCTTGCCATTCCTTCCATATTTCATCATTATTTTGTTCGATTCCTTCTCAGAAACAAGCACAAATTCAGCAAAATCAAATGCTAACACATGAGTTACATAGTACGGCCGTGCCTAGTTCATCCGCTACAGACTAACAATATACTCCCTAAAGTGACAAATGGATTTCGGAAAAATCATTACCTAATTTCATCCATAAGTAATGCCTTCTTCTCCTTTGCTTCTTTTAGCTTTCTCTTCCTTGAAACACATTCCTGTGGATACATACAAGGGAAAAGTTCAATCAAACACTTCATATGAAGACACGTCTTTACTCTTTAGCTATCTTAGAATACACAAAGGTTGCGTATATCCTGACCCTGAGCACCCCCGTTGAATGAGGATTTACACTGGGTTGTTTGTTGTTATAGAATACACAAAGTAAGCCAAGTTCTATCAATCAACTCTACACACCACCACTACTTATCTCATAGTAGTAAGCCAAGTGCCATCTATCAACTCTACAAACCAAAATACTCCACCTATTATACAAACAACAACAACAACAACAACAACAACAACAACACTACAACAGCAGCAGCAAAATGGGCACATCAACTTAATCCTAAACTGATTGGGGTCGGCTAACACAGACCGGTACGAAATTATCACTAGACACACCCACACTCACACAACACACACACACACTCAAACACACACACAAAACAAAATACTCCCCTAATCATCAAACAAACAAAATCCCACATCAAAAACTACTTCTACTCACCACATAAATCATCAAAAACAAAAACACCAAATTGTCAAAAAAGCAATCAATCAATAACCATAGTCACACAACATCACTTGCAACATTAATTAACAATACATAAACATCAAAAATTACAATACACCAAATCCAAAGCAATAGATCAAACAAAACACACAAACATAAACAATCACAATATGAAAACACAAAAAGAAAAAGGAAAAAAGAAGGGACCTTTTGCAAGACCAAAAAATCCTGCAAGAGCTCCTGATGCTTAATCTTGATTTTAGAGTCATCTTCAACAGAAGCAGACTTTGATTTACGAGAAGCCATTGATAGATAACCAACCCTTTCCCACCCTTTACCCCAAATCAGATAACCCACTTACCAAATCTCCTATTTCCCAACAATCACAAACCTTAGAAGAAAGAAAAGGGTTGTAAAAGGACAGAGAGGTAAAATAGAATCTGGGTAAGAAGGGAAAAGAGGGAAAGAGAAAGGGAAAGAGGAGAGATAATGGAATAGAGATAGGAAAGGGTAGTTGGGTTAATGAGGCTGTGGCGTGAAAAGGGTAATGACAACAAGCAATAAGTAATAAATAATAATAAGGTAATAAGGAAAGGTTATGGAAAGAGGAAAGATGAAGACTTTCTTCTGTCTCTCTTTGTGTCTTTGTGAGTTGTGACTCTCTGTGTGTGAATAACATTGATTGAATGAATGTGGAAGTGGAAGGGTAATGGTAATGGTAATGGTAATGGTAAGGGTAAGGTTTCCCTTGTGAAAACCCCAAAAAGGGCCCCCCGTGTTGGTATATTTGTGAAGAAGATCAAAGAAAGAAAAGAAAAGAAAAGAAAAGAAGGCATTGTTGAATTCTTTCTTTCTTGTGGGCGGTATGGTATGTAGCAGAAGAGACAAGGGTATTTCTGGAAGAAAATTCCTTTCTTTTATTTTTTACATAAGAAGCTAGAGCTTTGGTTTTTGTTGGAGGTCATCAGAAGACATTTTAGATAGATAGGGAGCTATGCTATATTGCCTGCCCATGTTTTTCTTTTCTTTTCTTTTTTGTTGGTTGGTTTTGTTTCTTTGCTTTATTTGGTCCAATGGGGGACATTTTTTTTGCAGTTGTGTCTTCTAGAGATGGTTACTTGGGTAGGTGTGTTGTGTGCATATATGGTGGACAGTGGACAGGAAGAAAGATGAAAAACAAGGGAAGGGATAAAAAAAGATGGTAAAGAGTTGTGTCTTGTGTCATTTGTGTGTGAGTGAGTTATGGTCTTTATGGGCTATGGGTTATGGCAATGTCTTTCTTTTATCTTCTGGTTTTGAGGGTTATAGTAATGTACAGTATGTCTATGTCAGTATTGTATTTTGAGGTATATAGCCTTGTAGTTGTAGGTGGTACAAATAAAGCTTGAAAGAAAAAGAAACTTGGAGGAACTTTCTCCTATGTGGTATACTGATATGATATGTAATTGAATATGTGTGGTGATGTTGGTTGGCAATTGGCATGGTGGATTGAAAATGAGGACAAGAACATGGGGGTGACTGGTGAAGGGGTGATGGGGATGAGATTGTACCAAAATACCCCTTGCTATTTTTCTTTAGTTGGGAAGGGGTCCACTTTCGTTGTCAATGTTATGCATTTATGCATCATCTACCTAGGAAAAATGGTGCTTTTTGCCTCTTTTGTAGGGCAAATTACGTAAGGCTCCGTGTACATGGACTAGGACTCTCTACGAGTATAAATTACAAACAGTGTCAGGCTTGAGCATTTATTTATTTTTAACCATGGAAAGCCCGTTCATCATTTCTAATGGGATCATGACCAATTGACCATAATATCACCAAGTCTTTGCTACATCGTGTAATTTTTGACTAAATAAAATAAAATAAGTAATAACATTAAAAAGGTTATTAATGATATACTCCATTAAGTATGTTATAATATTTTATTTAAAAAAACGGTTCGAGTGTACCTAAGAATTAGAGCAATATTATTCTCTTAAAAAAAAAGAGGATCTATGGCTTTAATTTTGAATGTTGCCATCAATAAGATACACGTTAAATTATTTGATTGCATTGTAACATTATTCAATTTGTTGAACTTTTAAATTTTTATGATCTTAACAAAATTATAATTCAACATATTGAATAAAAAGGCTTGTACTTGTACACAATATTTTGATTTTAATACTAAATGCCTCATGATATATTGAATATTGTGTTAATGTGGTCAAGGGCGAAACTAAGAATTCAATTCACATGGTGCACATTATATAGTTAAAAAAACAATATAATTATAAAATGTAAGATTACAATGCCATCATTAAATGATGAAAGGAAACGCATATTAATCTAAAATAGTCATTACGTGTTTTCACTTTTCTTTTTAAACAATTGACAATATAAACAGAAAATTGTTGGTCTCAACCGCTTCACTTTCACTTACATTTGATAAACAACAGCACAAATAAAAGACTTTATCCTTCGATATATTGTAGTCTATCCAAATTCATCAACTTAAGGGGACAACAAAACGTAGTCGTCCTTGTTCCCAATCACTCAAGGTTCATCGTAAATACTTTTGCCCTATTGTATCTTCTTAATTGATTGGGATGATATGTTGTAATTTGGGGGTAATGAAAAGGAACAAGGGTGAGAGAGATAGAGAATTGGTGGGACTTTGGGAGAGTTGTGCACTTTTGCAAATGAATTTAGGGGAAATGGGTATTCTTAGATTTAGATTTGGGAAATAAAATATATGTGGGGAGGGGAAAGAAAAAGGCATGAGATGGTCACATTTGAACCTACAACTTTTGATTCTCCTTAGACTGTCCAAGCCACTAAGATAGTGCTTAACCTTTGAGTCTCCTTAGAATGTCCATTTTTTTTTATAGATATCAAAGTTATTCTTAGTTTAATTTGTGAACACGCCGAACTATGTGCATGATTAGTGATAGAGTAACAACGTGAAGAATAACTTAAAAACGATCAAGTGTTAAGTTCTAATACATGTATGCTTGCTAAAGTGTAATTAGGTCATTGGTATATGGATATAATTTAAAAGCTTAATTAATATAATCACCTTGACTCTTGAAAGAGTTTTTTTATGCACGTAAACTTTATATATAACTTCTTTCATAATAAGAGTTTAGATAAGTGAACTTCTTGGTTTTAATTGATCTTAATGTAATAAATGGTAAGAGATTAGGATCAGTTTCGCTTTAGCAACATTTCTATATTATTGTCCTAGGGTATGTAATAATGACCGGTGCAATAAGGAAGCGATAACGTTTTATTGTAGGCTTTCGTTGTAATTCTAAAATCACAAAACTTCGCTTGTTTCCTTATATTCTCCTCACATTGTATCACTTTGAGAGTATGAGTTATATCATTCCTAGAGCTTGTATACTACCTTATGCTTATTTTCTAACAAAAGAGTGTGTGTTGATTTACATTTATAAGGGTTGAAAGTTATATCCTACTAAGAAAATAATAGCAAAGTAATAAAGAGGTTCAACGCGAGACAATTTAGTGTTAAAGAAAGTTATTAATCAATGCAGGAGCATTTATAGTCTTCATCGACTAGAAGAAATAATTGGCCGGTCAATTGTTAAAGAATACATATTAAGACAAAAATAAATAAATAAATTTGTCTTGCTATTAAAGTTCACAAAAATAATCATTGTGAATGACAACTACCAATCATTAATTGACAAAAATAACTATAATGTAGTCAAAATAGAACCTTTAGTAAGTGATTATCATATGTGATAGTTATTAAGACTTTTTTCTAATGCAGTAGTATATCATAAACGCCTAAATTACCATAATTTTTTGATGAGAACATAAGTGTATCATAAGCATGTTATTTTCTAATTTGGATCGATATTTCAACACTTTTAGTAAGAATGTGTTCTTTCTCTCGTGGTATTTACTTTTACCTGTAAAATTACATATTCGTATCATCATTAATTGAAAATGTGCATGTTCTTGATTTGGAATTTCCATATCGAACAGTAGCCAACCTCTACTTTCTCACCGAATCTAGTTGTAAGTTCATTTTCCGGTTGTTAAAGGAAAATGGAAAGTTCCAACACTCACTTACTCTAATGTCTTCCATAATGCCGATAATGGTTCATGCTTACAACTTGAAGTCTGTTATTTCCTCATGATGTATTTATTAATTTCTATATCATTCTTCCACAAAACTTTGAATGAACTTACTTATACTACTCCCTTCAGCTGCTTTTGGTGGTGATTTACATTACTTCTCAATGACCAAAATTTGCAAACTTTGACCATTTAATTTCACTAAGAATTTTTCTTTGAATATTAAAATAAGTCAAAAATTGTTTTATAAATTTTCTAAACAATATTCTTTTATAAATTTGCTAAACAATATTCTTCTATAAATTTTATTTTTATTTTAGTTGTCATTAATAAAAGTTACTTGCTCCGTACAAAACTTCCAACTTCCAAAATTCACTAGGCCGAGGTCAGTCAACCCACACAGAACACAAAACACAAAACGAAAAGCCTCAAACATACCACAACATCAACATCAACATTTGCCGCAAACAAAGCAAAACCAAAACCAAAACCCCCCTTTAAAACACACACGAAACACACAAACAATCATCCAGCCAAAAAGATTACCATCTTAGTACATTCATTTTCTCACGTCAGTCAATATAAATTCTTCAAAAACCCTAGAGAAAGAATGGAGTTAGATAACAACAACAACAGCAGCAACAGCATGATAGTCCCAGAGAGAGTGTTAGAAGGAGTGACAAAGACACTTTCCAACATACAACAACTCCAAGCCAACTTTGATGAATTCCTTTCTCTCTCCACTGACCCAGATGTCTTGTCTGAGTTGTCTCCTCTTGACAGAGCTCACTCCCTTCTCTTGCTTGCTAAGACCACTTCTGTCTTGCTCTCTGGTGAGAATGACAACATACCCACTTCTTCTTTTTCCTTTTTTTTTTGTAAAGATTGAAACTTTATTAATGGGTTTGTTTTGTTTTTGCATGCAGTTAGGTTGAGGTGTTCTGGGGTTTATCCTGACCATCACCCTATCAAAGGAGAAATGGTAATTTACTATCTTTCTTTTCTTTGATATCTATTTGGGTTTTGTTTATTGTTTTGTTTCTTGCTGTTTCTTTGATGATGTGGGTTTTCTTTTCTTTCCTTTGTTTTCGTTTTTTGTTTTTGTTTTGTTTCAGTTGTCTGAGTTGTTGTGAATTGTGTTTCGGTCCTTGCTAGCCGACCCCAATTAGTTTTCGGAGTAATGCTATGTTGTTGTTGTTGTTGATGATGATTCGCCGGTCATCTCGGAAATAGCCTCCTTCGGGGTAAGGCTGCGTACACCAGACCTCCTCAGTACATATGAGATTTTGTTGTTGTTGGGGTTTTCTTTGTGCGAAGTGAATGTGTTCTCTGTTGATTTTGTGTTTGTTTTTATGGATAGCATTTACCACCATATATCAATGCAGTATCAATTGCTAGCTATTTACGTCTTGCGCGCTATATGAAGTTTTGGGGTCCAGATTTCTTTTTAATGATAGTTATGAGAAAACAAGGAATAGATAGGGTAGGAGGTGTGGAAGAAAAGAGATTCAGCTTCCACATTTACATTTGAGATTCTTAGGAGCTTTACTTAGCCCTCGGGTGGGCGTAACATTAGCTTGGAATTGAAGCTTGTGCTTTATCAAGACCTTTGTATAGGTGAGCCACATTGCGGGTTTATGAAGTAGGAGAGTAATGATAGTATGTATAAGGCCTACTTTTTCTAATTTATTTTCTGTGCGGTTTTGTTTGGGAGTATTTGTTCAGTTCCATTTGGAGAAGTTAGTTCACAACTTGGTAATTCATTAACTTTCACCGCAGAATTTTGTTTGCCAGATTGTGTGTCATTGGGAAAATCTGTGAAACTTTCAAGTGAGTCCCAATGGTTTTACGTAAGTGATAAAGTTCAAAATGCAAGTCAATCTAAAATAGTTTAGTGACTAGAACAAGCAGTTGAATGTTTTTACGTAAGTGACAAAAGTTCAAAGGGGCAAGTCAATCTAGAATAGTTTAGTGACTAGAACAAGCAGTAAAAGGAGTAGCGTAATCTCTCAACCAGACCCTTAATTAGTCCTGCGGGTACAGTAGTTTATTGTCTCTCCGACTGATGGGTCCCTTGGTAAGTTTGCATTGACCTAAGCCAAGTATTCTTCAGAGGAAACCGAGTTATTGAAAGAACACTTTCTCACATGGCGCTTATCTTGGTGAAATGTTGTTTGTTGACCCTGTTGCGTCACATGTGATATTTCATTTTTTAATACCTTTTCTTTGCTTGATTTATTTTGATAATGAATTAAGTTTTTTTTTTCTTTTTGGAGTGTTTCCATGGACTTGCACCAGGCGATTATTTGTTTCATGCTATATATACGTTGGATCTTATGTAATTTTGTCCTTGTCTCATGTGTAGGAGAGAATAAGCCGCTACCAAGAAAAACTCGAGCACTTTGTGGAATTGAGTAAAGGTAGTTTTTTGTTGGCTAATTATACTGACTTTGTGGTTTCTTATGCAAGAAGTTAATGCTGAATGCTTGAAGTAGTTAACGATGCATATTGATGGTACTTTTTTTTATTTATGTCTCTTGTCTGCAGCACCTTTGAAACCTAGTACCAAATTGAACTATCAAGCAGCCACTCGGTTTATTGAGCACTCTTTGCCTGATCTCACCTCTGGTATATCACCTATCTTTTGGTCTTTCTATGATCCTTTTCATTTTCTATTGGACCGTGCTCTGAGATTATTTTCTTTCCTTATTGAACTTTCTAGAGCAGAGACAAAGTATGAGGGCCATCAGCAGTAGTAGGGAAGGTAGAATGAAATATACGGATTTAAATGTCCAGAAGAAGAGAAAAATTCAGTCAAGTGAGACAAAATCTGTCCGAGAAGCTGCACAAGAATTCCTTGAGAAAGCGGCTCGTGAACTTCTTGTTGAAACCAAAGGATACAAGGGACCTCTGGCTCCTGTTCAACGTATAGATCTTGATGAGGATTAACTTAGCTGGTAGGCATCTCTGCTCTTCTGTTTGATGGCTATTTTATTTATTGTGATGTTAGTTGATGATCGAACCACTTTCATCTTTTATTTAAGTTGGCCATGTTTGGGGTGGAGTGGAGGTGGATCTATGGGCACTAGCTATTTGTGGCTGGATGGAGAGTTTTGTGGGATTTAGATGGGTGCTGGTTCTATTTGTCATGTATTATGTTAAATGTAGTTTTACACTACTATGGTAGGTCCTTGAGTTCAAATTTTGAAATTTTTAAAACTAAAATTATGTCAAGACTTACCTGTATGAAGTGTTTCATGAGGCATAAGGCTTCCTTATCCAAACTACCTCAGTTTTTGGCCATGATGGTGGCATGACGTGTATTGGGTGTTCAGACTTCTGTCGGCTATTCACATAAAGCAAGCATGGTCCTTACCCCTTTTACGGTGCTCAACTTAGATACTTGAACCTGAAACCTTCCATGATGTACACCATAAGTTTTAGAATACGCTTCTGTCTGCTTTGCTTTTGAATGGTACAATTGCTAAATATTATCATCAGAATTTGTATGGTACTATCACTATTTTTAAATAAAAACCACCACAATTATGTACATTACCCGTCCTTTAGTTTCACCTACGGATACCACCCCTCATGATTCTCGGAAGATCAAACGACAAAAGAGGAAAATTTTGATATTGTTGGTGGCAATCCTCTATGATTCTATTCAAATCCGGACTGAGGGAGAACTGATTTAATTGATGTAGGACTTGGACTGCTTTGTTTCTTAATGCGTTATCAAGCTGGTGTCAACTCCAGACTTATTCTTAGACACCGCTGAATCGCTGATCCTTGATTTTGATAATGATCCCAGATTCATCATTCATCCTGTAATTCCTATATTTGTACCTTCTAATGTGCAATTATGTTCGTGCTAAACAGCTAATGAACTGAATGTTATCAATTTCAGGAGATATGTTCTAAATCTAGTTAATCTCTTGACTAATTCAATCATTTTTGACCTCTCTTTGTGCATTTCATCAATAGAAATCGCCGACTAATTTGTTGGACATTTATAGTTACTTTAGTATTTGGATAGGGATTATACTTTTGAAAGGTAAATGTTTTAGGAACTTGAATCTGTTACTGCTATGTTGACTTTAGTATTTATGACCCGAGGTACTTTATTGTCATCCCAGACATGTACAAGTTATCACTTCTGCTGGCCTTTGGTCTTGATATTAGTGGGTTTACACTAGGTAAAGATGGTTTTCTATCTGGTATAATTGTTGTCCACTACCCATGGATAGTTGTATTGTGTGCAATCTTGATTATCTGTCCAATGCTTGTTGAAGAATGCTAGATGTAACATTAAACGTAGGGCATATAATTAGTATTTCCTGCTCTTTAAAATTAAGAAAAGGCACAGATGAG
>ONZK01000749.1:35142-47820 GCA_900322385.1 Pharnaceum exiguum | reverse complement strand
GTGAATCCCAAAATCTCTATCACCATCTTCCTTAACAAAATATCAGATTCGTTTCTCCATTATATTCCCTTGTTATGGCAAATTGCATTCTCTCTCGCAAAATTTTTTGGAATTTTTTTATACGTGTATAGGGCCCCGAAATCGATTTCCGTACAGGGCCCCGAAAAATTACGGGACGGCCCTGGTAAATATCATTTGAGTTAATGGCCTCAAGTAG
This sequence comes from Pharnaceum exiguum, assembly GCA_900322385.1. Taxonomy (NCBI): domain Eukaryota; kingdom Viridiplantae; phylum Streptophyta; class Magnoliopsida; order Caryophyllales; family Molluginaceae; genus Pharnaceum; species Pharnaceum exiguum. The sequence goes on along the minus strand of ONZK01000749.1, from coordinate 47,603 downwards.
TTATTTAAGACTTGTGACTTTTCACTTGTCCCATATTGGTGAGGAGAGAAAAAAAGCTAGTGTTTATTTATGTTTGTTCTATACTAGCTTTCAAGTTGAGTTGGTGAGTGGAGACTATATTGACCAAGTTGTTGGGTTGACATAGACCACACACGCACGCGCGCGCGCGCCGCCCGCCCAGCCCAGCCTAAGCCTGGGACTTGGGATCTTGGGAATGGCTCTGGGCTCTGGGCCTACTTGTGGGTGTGGGTTGGGTCTTGGCTATCTTTTTAGTCCAGGTCAGATTATATTTTCTAGCTGTTAAGTTTTTGTAACAGCTCCATCAGTTTAATCAGTTTAATTTCGTAACAGCTCATTATTTACTAGCCGTTTTATGACTGTTGCATAACAGCTCTTACAGAGCATTTTCTGACTGTTGGGAGCCTTTGTAACTCCTGTGATTAATTTCATTTATTCGGAATTAACACAGCAGTTTCTTTGTGATTGTTGTCCAGGTTCATTCTACTAGACAGTATAAATAGGTGTGTCTCATTGCTGTTCGATCACACCGAAACACACAGCTTTCATCCTCTCTCTAAACAGTTCTCTCCTTCGCATTTTGAGTCGAGTTCAATCCCTTCCAACTCTGTTCCCTAGAGTGCCCTGGTGAGCAGTGACTGTATTACCTTCGAAGAGAACTGATTGTGAGTTTGAGCACCTCGGACTGTCGGCAAATCTCTTTTCAGGCAGTGAGTTCTCTTACGGTACTGTAAACCCAGTCTGAAACTATTGTCATTGACGGTACCCTTTGCTAACAGAGGACCAATATAATCGATGTTAAAAATATAAATGTTAATAGTAGAAATTGAACTCTTATCTAGGGGGGAATAAGGTAAAAGGGGAACTAACTAAGCTAAATGGTCTTATGATTGGTAGTGTAGAACTAAGTGTATATATAAATTTCTGGAACCTGAGGGGAGCCGTGACTCCCGCCAGTCCAAATCCCCCTAGTTCCACCACCGCCAAAAAGAATAGGTGGAATAAAGCAATTATACATGTATTCCTAATTTTCTATTCTCATATTATTTTCTTCTCCCATGGTCTGTTCATGCCAGAGATAAATCCAAAATTTTATAAAATTTACAGGACAATGAAATGAGAATTTCTTGACATATACATGCTTGTTTAGTAGATACTAGTTAGCATGAGTAGTTAACATTTTCATGTTGTAAGAGTATTTTGACTAATCAAAATTACTCTTACCTTGGATATGTTTGCTTGGTGACTTTGAGCAAAATATTCTTCAATAAAATGTTAGTGAGGACAACATTTTGGGGGAGTAGTTTATTATTCATCAATATTTTGTACCGATCGAAAAATTGCTAACTAAAAATGAACCAAATAAGTCTAACCTCTTCTACTAGTCAAATTTACTCATAGTAACTAATAAGTGCTCTCTATATTATTAATTTTAAGATAAGAACTTATTAGTGGGTGTCTTATTCATCAGTAAGAAACCTAAACTACAATATTGTAATTGAACTCTAAAAAAACTTAAAGTGAATTATAAAACTGAAATAAATTGAATTAAACTATAAGAAATACTAAACTTTAACATTAAGTTGAAAAAAATGTAGCATTAATTAGGGTAGTGGTTAGTTGTGTCATTTTTTGTGTGTGTATAGAGAGGCAATGAGACCGGTGAGACGGTTAGTACTTGTGACATTTTTAGCATCTCTCCTTAACAAAGCACACTTGTTGATCAATTGATCATCACAGGACCAACGGTGTTAAACTGTTAACAGTAAACATAATCTCTAATTATTGAAACAAACATAGGCAAATGTTAATTCATGGAGTCTACTACTCTTCTTACTTATTCCTCCAATCATGTTTCAGTACTCGTGAATATTCTATGCCAATAAGGAATAAAATCTCTGTGAGAATCTGATCAGTTTTTGTAAAATAATCCAATAACTGTACAGGCCTTATTTCTATTGCATTGATAGCTACTGTATATTCTAGCACCAGCACTACTATGCACTAGTACAAAATACTATAAAACTGCCGACCCTAAGCTTAGGACTCAGGAGCTATCTTCGTGCAGTCTGATGAGAAATCAAAAGTCATCTTGCAGTTGACCAATAATTCAATGAAGACTATACGTCTATACTATCGTTAATATGCTATTTGCTAGCACCAAAAAAAAAAGAGCTATATGATCTTCTATACTTCATCGATGGTGGTTGTGGTTGTTGATTGATTCATCAGTTTGGCTGTTATATTGATACTTGTACACGGTGGAGCATATTAGAAAATAACCATAGTTGATAGCGACGACCGATGCCAAAATCCAGTAGACGAGGTCTAGTCTCCCAAAATTATTATCCTTCGGTAACCATGAAGTGTGTTGTTCAATCACTTGAAAACCTATTTTGCTAAGGTAAAAACCAAGTGCAACTTGAGTTGAAGGCACACCACTTGAAGTACTTTTTAGTGATTTCGGAAACTCATGGTAGTATAGAAACAATCCCCCGGGAATGTAGAATCCCAATCCAACGCCTAGTAAAGCTACCGGAAGCATAAGACACCAGGCCGACATCGCCGGGGCTATATCTTGTGGGTTACCGGGCCTTGACTGATTGCCCTTGATCGATTTTAATCGGCTCATTTCAACTAAGGCCAATGATATTATCCCTAACAGCACGTATACGTGACCATTTCCACTTCTTTGCAAGGGTTTCATTGGTTTACCTACTATTTTCTGCCATAGTGGATGGATGAAACGGTCGTAGATTGCGAGTGTAAGAACAGTGGCTAGGGACAATATAACGGATATGGATTGAGCCGGTAGCTTGGTTCGGGGCCAGATGGTTAAGTCCATGGCTGAGGCTTGGATCACTATGAGGTAGCTAACCATAGCGATCGTGGTGTTTAAGAGAATGCCGGTAGTGTACAAGGGAATCATTTTAGCGACTCTTATCAAGTCCTCAACTTGTAGAGGACCAAATAGGCTTAAACTCCATGATTCTTTGGTGTTCAGCATATTCTCGTTATGAATTACACCTTGGCCGCCTTTTCCAAGAACTTCGGGTTGGGTAGAAGATCTACATCACGAAAGTAACATCAATATAAAAGAATTGGCGGAGGAACCCTTCATGAAAGTAACATATCTGAACAAATTTTCAAACATACAAGGATAGATGATGACAAATCACATTATCAAATTCGTCGCAGAGGCCACGGACTAATTGAAAATAATGACACTTAGAAATTAGTGTCATATATGCAAATCAAATTGGCATTATTAACCCACAAAAAAAGACGACTTAATATTTGCAACTTAAATAAACAAGCATGGATTATTTGGTGACATCCGCATTATGAGGCGACCTTGCAATTTTGACCCACATGGCCGCATCTGATTAACGAGCCACATAATTTATATTCAAATTAAACTTAATTACAAATTGACAAGGTGACATAATATATAATAATAGAAATAAGGGGGAGAAAAGATTAGAACCGAACAAAAGCACTGACTAGTTTTTCAAGATAAAAGAACACATAATAGGAATACTTATATCGTACGCCCGGTGTACCTTACTCCGTACACCTTCTTTATTTATTGCTCTTATTTTAGACCCAATCTTTTAATTATCTACATACAAAGGTGGGTGTACGGGGTAAGGTACACCGGGTGTATGATATAATTTGCCACATAATAGTGTAATGTATCAAAGATAAACAAGAATAATCACATATTCAAAGTATTTTCTCATCATTGTCTAAAATAAAATTTCTCAAATTTCTTGGAAAATAATGATTATTAATAAAAACAAAAAGAAGGAAGGGGGAAGTGGTTTTGAATATCTATGTGAGCAACTGAGCAACATGCAAAATTCAAGCAATATGATTGAATGACCACTGCAATAAATTAACAAAATGGTCGAGGATCCTTACCTATTATTATCACTGATAGGTTTTTCAGGCACCATTTCCAGATCATGAATTCGGTTCCGGGGTTTTGATATTCCTACTTTCGTTGCCACTGCTGACATTAGAACACATGCCGTTTTAACAAGGGGAACATTTGCTAGGGGCATTGCACGCCGGTAATACTGAGAACCACATAGGAATAGTATGATGGCGATTGTATTTCCAGTTATTCCAATGCCAAAGCTCACACTCCAGCTCAATTTTGTCTGAACTACAACGACTGTAGTGGCGTAACTTACAGCCCAACATAGCTGATAGCCCAAGACATAGACATTGAGGAAGATCCTTCGGTGATCTTTTTTGTCGAATTGGTTCAATCCGAAAGATAGGAGCATGAACCGGGAGCACCCGAACCCGACCATCGCCAATAATAGGGCAACCAGGAGGAACATATATTGGTTGGCTGAGGGTGTTTCACAAACTTTGTCAAACAGTGGATGATTTACTGTGCAAGCAGGTCTCAGAGTAGGGATTGTTGTTGATAGCCCTAACATGATTAACCCCTGCATAATGCATGTTCGTAGACGCATAAGTTAGTCTATGTACTTTAGGTTAATGTTAAATTGACCCAATATGTTATTGTAGTTGTCCAACATATCCTGCTTTACACATCGATGTGAGTTCATTTGCATGTAATTAAATTAGGAACCAGCTTTACACCAAACAAAAAAAAATTAGGAAACCAGCTGGCCCTCATTATACGTAAAATTAAGATTGACTCGACAAAATCACAAAGCTGTATATGTATAGTTTCACATAAATTAAGATGAATTACCAGCAAAGAAGCAAAGGATGCCACATTGATGACTAAGAATGATCCAAGAAAGCAATCTGCAAGGACTCCTCCGAAGATTGGAATGAGATTAACTCCAACGTTAATGACATTGTAAATGCGAGAAGCAACGATGTCTGTCATGTGGTATTCATTAACTAGAAACATCGTCAGATTTCCGCACCAAGTTCCAGCTGCCATAGATAGTCCCATGATGCTTCCTGCGCATGTAATTGAAGTACCCAAGGTTAAAATTTTATATATTGAAATTAAATGACACCGTAAACCCATGTAATAGAGTTTGTGCATCAATAAGAATACTGAAACTAAAGTTTTGGGATTGCGTTATGTCTAAAATTGCGTTTGAAGCTACTTAATTATGAGCACTAAACTTTGTTCTGTATATCTTGATGAAAAAAATGTTTTATCAATCCATGTTTTCGTGGATAGGAATGTAAGACGCTATATAAGTACAGATCTTGTTTCGATCAGTAGCGCGCTGGGAGAATCGGTAACGTGGATATAAGTGCAAACACGAATATGCAAAATCTTGAGCTAATTAATGGGTCGTAAACTAGTTAACTATCTAAACTAGTCCGTACTTATAACGACTGTAATAGGCCGGCCAATAGGCCATTATATGATTGATATCCATGATATGATATCACTTGATTGAATTGGAGTACAACGTATTTTTTCCCCCGCCGCATAAAAATAAATATGAAGAATAATAACAAAACCAGAACTCGGTAGAGGGGAGATTAATTAAGAAACGGATACCTATAATGAAAGGGAGGGTAACCCATCCTCCACTGCTTTTTGTGCTCGAAATATGAAACTGTTCGCTCTTAATTTGGCTTGATGAATTTTTCTCCAACGTATTGCCCATTAAGGACCCCATGTTCTCACACAAGCAACTACGAGTTTGATTTGCGCTCTAAGCTTAGAAACTAGGGTGAGTATATATACTAGTGGCGAAGTTGATAACTAATAATTTTCTACATTGTACATTGTTGGCATGTACGTATCAGGTGGTTAGACTTCAGAGTTAGATCCATATAGATGCTTCCTGGAAAGATATGCTTAATTATTGTTTTTTAAAATGCATGTGCCAAATATTCTAGACTTGGAAAATTTTCTATTCTAAAATGAAACTAGGGAGTGTAGGTTTGTTTCCGTGGCGAGGTAGCTATATACCTAAGCTAGTCCGATGATATCACTACTAACTACGAGTAGACTACTATACCTTCTGATCATAGTTGCCGTTACTGATGCCTAGTAAATTACCAGTGGTTCACTAATTGCTTGCACCGATCAAAGTTCAACCGTAACGTTCTTGATGACAAAAAAAAATGTTCAGCGGTTCAGGTCGATCGTGCCTATGAAGTAAAATAAAAGTATGTTGCCGGTTGCATCTCTCTCCAATGCAACAAAACAAAAGAAAAACCAACTCAAGTCATCATCAAGCTAAGTTTTCTATTATGAGTGGGTGGAGTCTATTACTTTAAAAGTTAAAGTTATTTTTTTTGATCAAAAAAGTTTGAAGTTAATAACCTAGCTTTTCTCCTGCTTCCAGGAAAATGAACGTAGCTAGCTTGCTTTTGTAATACTAACAAATTAGGATTATTCACCATCATTCCTCAAAAAGTACGTACAAAATTTTTTTTTAATGATAAGAAGCCAGGAAGAAATGGTTAGAAGATTCATGAAAAAAAGATTTATTATTTAAAATATGCATTAATGCATAGAATTAATTAAGTTGATGCACGTACGTATCTAGACATGTCCAAGATCGACGCTCATGGATGATACTGATTCCATCTTTGGAGGTTTTCGATACTCACTACTCACAAAGCTGTTATCATTATCAATGATTTCAATGATCGGCGCGATAGCTTGAACTACACAAAACCTATTGTAGTTTAGGTTTTTTTAAAATTAATTTAGAACTGCTATACACGAACTAATTAAAGACAAACTAATTGTAAACCTTTTTCAGCCTTTACAAATTACAACTGAGTGCCAATAAACTTTATTAATATCCTTTTTTTTTCTCAGGGTACTCACCTTTTTGGTGAACGATACATCACTCCACTATTAGCGCACTAAGCGGTAAGAGGCTGGGTAATGAGTTTTTTCCATTCGCAAGATTATTATATATCCTTTTATTTCAAACGGAGAGTGTAAATCACTAGCGGATCTTAAAGTTACTGTGGTTACAATGGCAACCCTCGCGACCCCAACAAAGTGGTTAGTACATTTTATTTGGGACTCCCACGACCCGAGGTCTTAAGTTCTAAACGTATGGTTTTTTTCATTTTGGTAACTGATTTGACTTCTGTAAAAAAAAACCGACCTCCATTTGTATTTAAGAGTTGTCATATGCTAATGGTCATAACAAACTTACGTTAATCAGTGGCAATCGTCCCTAGTTTTTACACGTACAAGAGATCAGGGTTTGATTTGTCCCCCTCCTCGCAAATGCTCAGTCTATTATTCCCTTGGTCAACCCAAAATGGTACTCTTAGTTACATACCTCCTTAGGGCAAGTTTATCCCTACAACTCACTTGTAACTATACACAAATTTTTATGCATGAAACATCACCTTACAACTCTATTTCCACTCCCACGGTATCCTTATAATTTTGTTACAACTCCTTTAAACTTGTGCACATTTATTACTTCATCCAATTTTTAAATATTTTATTTTTAAAACAAAGCTTGGATGTGTATGATTTTGATAAGAAATAATATAAAATACTAAGCTACATTTAATGAAATAGAAAGAGAAAGTTTCAAGGTGAGGTATTCATATGAATACCTCACCTTGCAACTTTGCTAAAGTTGGGCAAAGTTTCATCAAGATTATCCCTACAACTGTTGTTGCAACTCCCTTACAACTCACTAAAGTTGTAGGGATAAATTTGCCCTGGCCGTGTAAAAAAAGAATTGCTACTGGTCATATTTGACATGGAACAATAAGGTTATAAGATGTGGATAAAATACTTTTTAAAAAAAAAATAAAACAAATGAACTTTGAGGGTGATTGTATAATCGAACAACAAAATTCCAGTGAAACTGTTAATTTAATTTGCAATTACAATGTGATGTTTAACATTTTACATCAGTAATGCAAAGGCAATTCTATTCCAAAGGTAGCATAATCTCTTCTAATTTCTGTTTTTTAATTAATTTGTATTTTTAGTTCGATGTTTTATGATATTCAACAATATTATAGCTGAGTTTGGAGTTGTTGTCAAGTGTTGTAGCTGTGAAGTGTTGCAGGTGTGGCTGGAAATTCTTTCACTTATAGCTCAGGAATAGCACAGAATAGGTGAGGTAAAAAAACAGGTTTCAAAGTTTATACTTGGAAAGTGCTTTCACTCAAAACACTATTAAAAAAACTAACAAACACCCAAACGAAATAAAGATGCTGCCTATATCTAGTACTTTTTTTTTTTTTTTTGGTGTAATCTAGTACTTAATTAAGCTAATTGGCAATCATGCCCTTAGAACTACATATTGAAGAGGCAACCAAGACATTAATTGATCGTTATAGTAGAGGCTAAATTGTTTGAACCTGGCTGATTGACAGAGGACTTTTTTTTTATCAGACGGAGGACACTTTTAACTTATGTAGTAACTAGTCCATAAAAGAAAAAGAGTGGTCAACTAGGCGCCACAGCCAATTTATTAGTTTAACCTTATCGAACCTCAATGATGAACAATGCATACATCACACTCGCTTGAATACATATGGTTTTTGGTGTGAAAATCTATTTTCTTAAAATTCCTCTAACTGCTATAGATATTGAAATTGACATAAATTGAATTTAATTACAGAGAATTAAAAAATTATTTAAAACTTGTATAAGCCGCATGTGATTCTTTGTATATCAGGATTTAGCTATTTTCGGTTTTATTTCATGCATATTGTTAGACGGTTAATTTTCAATTCATTTTTTTTCAGTTAGTTAGTCTGCAGAGTGACCTCATTTCCTTGACACTTGTTAGATTTTCATTTTTCATTGTTATTAGTCAAGCTAATAATTGAACATTTTGTCGCTTGCACTGATAGCCAGGAGATTCGCAACTTTATTTAAAATAAATAAACTCCCAACTACGGAAAACAAATAGTGACATTTTTTTAAAAGATGCCTTCGTTGACCAATTAAGAAGCTCGTCGCATAGAAAAAAAAAAGAACAGGAAGTTCGACTTTGTAGTGTAAATATAACCGCTCAAACTGGATGAGCTCAAATTTCGTTATTGTAAAAATTTGCTAAGTAATTGCAGCACATCGATCACTTATTTAGGCCTTGTTTGGCACATAGATGGACTAATTGTTTGATTTGATTAGTTGAATTTGTTCGTTGAATTGAGCAGTTAATGTGAATCAGTTGATGTGAATCGCCGGCAACCTAGCCAGTTTATTGTGACAACTTATTGTGTCATATCTAGTTTGACCAAACATAAAGTCGATTGAATCTAACAATTGGTTAGTAACAGGCTTGTTCATATCAACTATACTCCCCCAATTTGTTCATATCAGTTGGTCAAACTAGTAGTCAAATCCAGCTAGGTGAAACAAGCCCTATTAAGTAGCAGTTGATTGGGGTGAAAAAACAAGCTTGACAATGCAAGTTCGTTATCAAACATAAATTTTAGATCGAAACAACTTATATTTTTTTGTCAAACCAGACATGACACAATAAGTTCCCCAAATAAATTATTTATTAAATGAGGCATTACGTTGGTTATTACGGACTCAATCTCATATTTGAATCAAGGTTACACAACTTTTTCTATATGTTGTAACATTTTTGTTCTTTCGTACTTGATACTCTTTCTTCATACTTTTATATTCTACTTAAAAATTTATATATGAAAACTTAATGAAAATAAAAAGATGAAATGATTTTTTGAGTCCTTTATTTTTTTTATCGCACAGGGCTTCATTATTCACATTACGGCCCCTAATTCGGGTCCAATCGATATCGGGTTGGATAAAAACGGGTTGCTTGGTGTGACTTTTACCAGGTCCAGCAATTAATTCATTTATCGCCATGACGACATTTACTCCGTACGGAGTATATTTTTTTTTTGGTTTCCTACGAGGTCTCCTTAAGCCCTTTGGGACCAAAGTTAATCCCCGCTCGCGGTGCGTGGCTGCCGCTGGCCTGAGGGAATTTGCACATGATGGGAATCGAACACAGGACCTCCTGCTAATTAGATCTTCCTCACACATGTGAACTCAATAGGGCCTTACACCATTGAGCCAACCCAATCAGGTTACCGTACGGAGTATATTAGAACGCTATTAAGGACAGATTTGGGATCACATGTGTTGATTACTATTCTTAAATATATAAAGTTATCTGATGAGAGCTTGCATGTTTTTCCTACCTGGTGGCGGTAGATGAAAATTAATGAGAGTGATGTGGCTGAATATCTGATCAGAGATCTGAAGCTCTGAACAGATTTGGGAGCACATGTGTTGATTTTTTATTTTAAAATATAAAGTTATCAATTCCATAAGGCTTCGTGGTCAGCCTACTGTTCGAGCTACAAATCGCTGGCAACCTAGCTAAGTGATATACTCGTACTGATATTTAATAGACCAGAAGAGTGTAAGATTAAAAGTCTTGCGCAATGGAAATTGAAATTTTGATGTCGTGAAACAGATAGGTGATACTAGCAGTTTTTCCTTGAGTTGATTTGATCACATTAAGCACACCTTTGGAGCTTTTTAATTTTTGATCTACTCAATATTTAGAACGAAGATGGAAAGGAGTCACCTTACTTGTCTAGTTATGTCTTTGGATAGTGTAAACGACAAATTATACCGTACATTTGGGGTGTACCATTCTCTAAATACCTCTTGTATACACGTATACAACTTATATTCTATAAAAATAATAAAAAACTTCTCATGCGCCAATTCTCTCTCTTCGCGCGAGACGAAACCCCATCGACCCATCTTCGCTTCTTACCTCTCTCTTTCCCCTCTCCTTTCTCTCTCTTCTCGATTTCTCTGAAATTCCCCCTCTTTTTTTCTTAGGGTTTATTACATAATCAAATGTCTTCATCTGGGAGTTGTCAATCAAATTTAGAGAGTGGTTTCACTTCTGAGAGTTCTAATCACAATAGCAATCAATCTGACGATGCCAATTCGTCTACTTCTTATTATCATTCAGGTATTCTTATTTCGTTTCATTCAATTTTGTTTTTGAATTTTCCAGGTTAGTTGTGTTTTCAATTGGGTTTTTTGTGCTTTTCTGTATTTTTGAGTGTTTATGTGTCTGAATTCATCTATTCTTCACATAAATTTCAACCCTTTCAGAAGAGCATTATGAAGAAATTAGGAAACCTCCTTCCATTGAGGTTGGTTATGCAAATATCGACTACGAAGCTATGACAATAATAGGAATTAAGAGATATTTTGATGATGAGTTTAACGAAGTGGGTAAAGTTTTATTAAGAACCGATGCTGATAATAATATTCTTCTAGCTCAATTCACCCTGTGGGCAATTTTGTATTGCATGGGTGTAATTCTGCAGCAACAAGTTCAAGGGTTGAGGTTGATAGCTAATGTTTATTCAAATCATAATCGTGGTTTCCTAGCTTGTATGCTCCAGCTTAAGAGAATGATCAGAGCCGATCGGGTTCCACTAATCCCACAAGCAAATAAAATTGGGTGCACCTGGACTGACAATGACCATTCGGAATTTCTTGCATACACTGATTTTAGTTCTCTCACTTGCCCCACTTGCATTACACAACTCAATGTTCACATGCTTGTGAAACCCTAGAAAGGTGTTTTTTATGAATATGTTATATTTTCATGCTTTTTCACTAACAAGTATGTTATGCCCCTTTCATTTGCAATAAAAAGACTTTTCACAGGTTTATTTTTCCAGGTTTATTTTTCACAGTTAACACTAATTCAATTTATTTGATCACTAAATCATATAATATACTCACCGGTTAAAACAATTCTCATATGATCACTATATATGCAAGAGTCAGGTACTAATAGCATCACTCATTTTTGGGAATGAACAAAAACATAACACAGCAAATCATTTCTACTTACATCTTTAGCCATGTTTGAAATTTCTTCATTACTTGGAGCATCCTCGGGCAAGATAAATGTGATAGTCTTTTCCGAAATAGACTTTGATTGAAGCTTTTTCTCTTTACTTTTTGTTTGCTGCATTTCATGTCTTGAAGCAGACTTCTCTTTGTGATATGATGCCACACCAAAAACATTTATCCTCCGGCCCTTGTTTGGTGATGGGGTAGATATCTTTATCTTCAATGTACAATCATTGTAGCCCTTTGGGCCTTTGTAATTTGTTTTTCCTCAGCAACTCTCTTAGTTATGGCCTCTTTTGTCCAGTATGTGTACGATATAATTTCTCGTGTAAACACAACAGTTTGGCTACGAGGCTATGTAAGACTGTATTTTATTCATCTTTAGTGTTATATATAACCATTTTTTTGGCAAAAATTGTTGGGAATAATCCCTACTTCGGCCGATTATTTCAAAATAATCCCAACTTCAAAAATAGCTGAGAATAATTCCTTACTTCAACTCTTATAACCCGGAACGATCTAATGACATTTTAAAATATGTTAAAATATAAATTAAAAACTTTGGTTATGCATATATCCATTAGAATTAATGTTTTTCATAGTCAAAATTAAA
>ONZK01000749.1:23768-34583 GCA_900322385.1 Pharnaceum exiguum | reverse complement strand
TCGCTTCGAGCTCGCTGTTGACCGAGCTCGAGCCGAGCTTTGACCGAGCTGAGCCCGAGGGCTCACCGAGCCGGCTCGGTTCATTTACACCCCTTAATTTCGCCTTCTTTTTTTCTCAATTCAATTTTCAGTTCAAATTTTTTCAATTCAATTCAATTCTTTAGAAGAGCGAGTAAGCAACAAAATTGTGCATCCTATGAGATTCAAGCTCACTCTTAGGGCTATTAGCTGGACAATTATCAATCATGTACGAGTAGTACCGTATTTAACAAGAGTACTTCTTCTTATAAGAGGTCATATTCAAGAAACTTTGACTACAAATCTGAGGAAAATTGTTTTACATCATCACATGACAGCATTGTGTTCTATCGCAAAAAATAAAATAAAATGGCAGCAACTGTGGTCATGAAAACCATCTTCCACATTCTTTCGAAATCTCCTGCTGGACTACATGCACCTTTACTGCTTCTGCTTGTATACCTTACAGCAGCAGGAACTAGGCACCACCGAACCATTTTAGTGTGCCGTTTGCATTAATGTCTGGACAGTAGCAAACTCTTCGACAAAAGATGAGATTCTCTATGCCAACTTTGATATCAACCGTGGTGCTAAATTGGTATCCAATGTCAAGGATGATCAATCAATCAATCTTTAAGGATGAGTATATGAACTTCACAAACAAGAAACATCCAAAGAAGCCAGCAGTGCCAGTTAGTAAGAAAAACGCTAATGATCCGATGAACATGTAGCCAAAATATATGATCATAGAAACGGGCTTTGTTATATATAGATGGCCAGCAAAGAAATAAGCCCCATAGAGGAATAAGTATACTCCTGAAAAGCCTGGCGTTAAGTAAGACATCCACCACCACCTATAGTCTTCGCGACAGAGCTGCAGGTAGCACAGGAGTACACTAGTTCCAGCAGAAGCAACCAGAAGAGACACGAAAGCATAGAACTGGAAGATTCGGATTGCATAAAACTGATGCAGCCACAATGAAAGGAGTAGGTGAAAGAGATCATAGAAAATCCCCACAAATGGAAGCATTCCACCTAATAGAGAAGAAAATAATGGCTTCTTCCACCAAATTTGATGAGGGACTTCCCTTGGGATCTTACTTGGTCTGACCGGGATTTCCATCACTTGCTTCTTATACCCGAAATAGCTACCAGTAAAAATAAGTGGTGTTGAAATGGTGAAGCAGAAGAAAACCAGGACAAACATTGTCAAAGGTGTTATGGCACTTGCTGATTTCTGATCAAACATGACCGCGTTTAAGATTACTACACATACAGCTACTAGTCCAGGGAACATGAAGGCGGTCTTAAAAGCAAGTTTCTTCCAGTGTGTACCTTCAAACAATCTATAGAGCCGTGCTGATGTATAACCAGCAAAATAACCCATCAAAACCCAAAATGAGAGAATTGAACTTAGAATCTCACTCCAATTTGATGGTGAGATGAGTCCTGAGAGGGCACACATTAAAGTAGCTACCATGGCTCCAAGGCACTGAATTCCGGATCCAGCACATATACAGAGTAAATCAGAGTTGTTTGGGGGCCTGAAAACATCGCCGTGGAGGACTTTCCATCCTGTTTCCTCTGCCTGCTTGTCGGGTTCCTCATAACCCGAGATGTCATGATATGTACGCATCACTACTATTGCCATCACTCCCAATAAGAAAAGGAGAGTTGCCAGAGAATTTATTACTGCATACCAACCTTGATCGTTACCTAGCATTCGCAGATAGTTATCCCACCTAGATTCCCACTTTACGCTTGATTCCTGTCAGTTGAACAATCAGAGAATGAAAGACCAACTGGAGCACGGAGCATAGTGTAACTCAATTTCAACTAAATTATTTTGATACACCATTTCCAATCACTGATTCATTGATCATGCTGAAGTAGTGGTGTATCACTTAGCTGTCTAATCTTCATTCGTCTTTCAGTGTATTTGGCAAAGCAAAGGACTCAATGGTTTCTTATGTACTATGTAACATCACCACTGTTGCAGGTGAACCTGAAGACTGCAGAGCAGCAAAAGGCTAGCTCCCTGTAAAACAACTTTTATGGTGCTAATTGGACTGCTTGATTCAACGGCAAGACCCAATTGTCGCACTCATACTATGACACTAAGACAGTTCAAACAACATTCCAAAAGAAACTTTAAATAGGCCAATGTGAAATTACCTTCTTTTTTACCTAGATAAGAAAAAAAATAGAAATATTCAAGGTACATTGAAGGAAGAGAATTACCTCAAACACAACATCATAAGTGAATATTATATCTTCTTTATCTCGAATTTTCTGGGGGCCAGAAAAATATTCCTCTGATGTACCAGAGTGACAAGTTGTTATATTGACATTCTTGCCCCATTCTCCAACATAATCATGCTTTACACTGGAATTTTTAGAAGAGCTATAAGCTTTTCTCAAAGGGCAGAGAAGAATGGAATGCCAAGCAAAAGTAACAGAAGAGATGAGAAAAGGAAAAATGTAAAGGACAAAAATGATCACCTGTCAGGCTTGACCTCGAAACCTACAATCCTTATTGAGTCTGTTTCCTCTTCTTTCGAATACGAGTACTTGACAGTAAAAACTAGATGATTGTTGACGTAGTATGTGTAAACATTACTCTGCATGTTGAAACATTATTGGAAAAAAAAGAAGGTAAATAGATTATTAATACTAAAAGAGAGATACATGATCATGACAATAGACAGTACCTGCTAAGTTCTACTTTGATGCACTTACCCCAACATATTGTCCAATAAATCCAATATCGTAACCCCCACAATAAAACACAGTTCCTTTTCTATATGAAACCAATTCATGGTCTAGATGCTGCACTGCTGGAAGTTCATCAAGGAACCTGAAGTAGCCAATTAATAATGTAAGAGCAATGAGAAAATACATATGCTCATTTTTTAGGATTGTGAGATAAAGGTTTCTTTTACATGTTTACTCTGTACTCATCTTCGATCTTTTCTGCGAAAGCCTTCGCTGATTTAGCATCAACAGTCATACGACAGACAACCTTGCAAGTAAGTGGTTCCAGCATGTTGAACTGCAGATTCCGAAAATCAGAAATGAAAATTCACAGGAGCTTAGATGTATACGAGCAGTGATCTACTTACGTAATTGTAACTTTTCCTAACCTTGTAAGGAGAGATTTCACCATCACTACCAAGGTTTTCAACAGGTTGTTCAGTGGGTTCAACCATACTTTCTGGACGACAGAAAGGAACAGAATAATAGGAGTATGGCAACTGTGTTTTTGTAGAAGTTAAGCTCTCCATCCTCACCATTATAGGATCTCCCTGAATGATATATGAAGGGATAGAAACAGTTAGGTACTTCACCTTGTATTTGGACTATGATGATTTAAAATGACGGTGAGACTCAAGCTTATTTCACATAGTTCAATACTTCAATTTCAAACGATTGCAGAGGTCAGAAACAATCAAAATTGTCATAAAAGAGCACATATATGATATATGTCCAAAATGAAATAAACAAACAAAAAAAGAGGAATTTCTGCAAACAATCTTCAGGATTAGGCCAGTGAAGCACTACAGTCGACAGTACTTCACTAATTTCTTTTTTTTGGTTCAATACTTTTCAACTTTATACTATGATCTTTTCCAGTTTAAACGCTGAGCCCGGAGAATGCTACTTAACCTCACAGTAGGCACGAAGATAGATTTCCTCATCTTTAAAAGTTTTGGATGGATACTTTCCGGCTTCCTGCTATGCCAAATTTTCACTTCACCAGTATCAGAATCTTCTGACAGAAGATTCAAACAAAAAAAGAACTCTAGATTTCAGGGTTCTCTCTGTCACTGGATTAATTTCCAGCACTTCACTCAAATCATACAATTTCTTTGCTGGATAATTGTCACCAAGGCACCCAGACAGGCTCTGAACTTCAACTTCTAAGTCCCACACATGATAGTCTGTGAATAAATTCAGGTAAGTTATTGACAACTGTAACTGATAGGTCTTTTCTCTGACTTGTCGTTATGCATCCATGTCAGGAACTTGGTTATTGACACCTTATCATCATATATACTTCACCTAGCCTTGCCCATTATTGTTGTTGGGCCTTTTACTTATTTATCAAGTTCCTACTTCCAGATACTCATCATTCTAGCTAATAGGTATCTGAGTATCTGACATGGGAAGTTGGAAGCATGAATTAAAGGTGGAGACGCAGAAATTTCACTGGGGTCTTTGAGATTTATTGGATGTCTTCAGATGTATACATATTTACATATTACTGAGCATTGCCGTTCAACAAACAAACTGGGATAGCCTCCCTCTAGTAAATAGTTGCTAGTATACCAACAGGCAACGGCGGACCAAGTAACATACTACGGAGTACTGAATTTCAAGGTGCTCAGAACCTCATTGGAACTTATTGCTAGCTGAACGAATTTCCAGAAAGACCGGCACTATTTAAGAAACTGCAACTTTCAGTTGCAGACTAGCGTTCGTGAGAATAGTTGTCAAAGTCGATCTCACCGAGGTCCTTTAGCAGAAAGGAAGAACTCAGATCAAAAAGACTGGAGCAGCAAAAAAGCAGCTGGAACTGTCTCAATAAAGGTACTGGACTCTCAGCAAAACAACCAAACGCACCGGTTCTCAACTAATAAATCAAGCCAATGTGAACACCAACTTATTATGTGTTCCAAAAACACACAGCACAAAGCAATTATTCTAAACTGAAGAAGAAATATAAAGCATCAACTCTATAATAGTTGCGAAAGAGGAGAAACGAAGAGAGAATGAAAAGCCCAAATTTGGCCAAGGAACCTAACCTTTTTGTAGTCTCGAGGAGGGTGACCCAACAAGGAGAAGGGCACAACACCTTGGACTGTTAACATTTGAGTTAAGCATATAATCCACATTTTGCTTCTCCTTCCGCAATCCATGGAGCTTTCACTGAATAACTGATGTTTCAGTGTACAGAAACGAGTGAGTCAATGTACTTTGAGAAAGTTGATCATTTGATGAAGTCAACTCACTTGGAAAACAAAAAAAATCTCTCCAGCTCATCTTTTGGATACTCAAAAGTCAAGAAAATAGTAAACAATGTCCATTGTCCAAAGAATCAAAGATATGATTCCCTCACTGAAAAAACAATAGGAAACTGAAACATATGACTGTAGCATGTACATCAAGCTGTGCTGTCTACAACACCTTTCCTAAGTCCCCCTCAGAAAAAAATTGCTTCCCCTATCCGCCTCAGGAAAAGCATGTAATTTAAGTTCGACATTCTTTACGAGTAACAGGTTCTGCATATAGTCTAAGTTAGTATTAACCTCTACTGCAAAGCAATGCATCTAAACATTCTTTTACTTCCCTTACTCTGGTAAAAGAATATGATCATCAGATTCATCACAAACAGAAGAACAGAAGATGAGAAGAAAAATCTTGTTATTTTTAGCTGAAAAATACTAGCTTTAAGGCCTTTAACTATTAAAGTATATCAGTGTCAGTTATGCTTTCCATGGATTAGTTAGGCAAAGCCGAGATACCTATGTTGTGTAAAAAAAAACTCTGTTTGTACACTATGTTACTAGGAGTTGGGACAAAAGTTCCAGTTCTGATCAACTAATCTCAAGGATGAGTACATGGGCCCCAGAACTAGAGGCCAACAGTGCTCCAGATCCACCAGAAAACTGGCCAACTAGTCAACAGGGCGGAGAACGCCAATGCTCCCAAGGCCCAAGCAAAGTAAACATGTCTGACTCTGCTAGTCTCCTCTAAGATAAACAACAATGACAACACAAAAAGAAGTCATATGGATCACTTTAATACAGAGTGAAGCATCCCTCCAAGGGCTCCAACGCATGCCCTCTGCAGGGGGGGAGGGGGGGAGTAAATGCTGCACCTGCAACGTTTTGAGATGATCCTAGGAAAAAGTATTTTGTGTTTTACAAGCAAAAAACACTAAGTTCCTGTCTGACAAAGCAATAAAAATTACATTAATATAGTTGCATATATATGATGCCAGTACTTTTATTAAAGAAATGCCAATGATCTTGGTTTTCAAACTGAAGTATAGTAAGTTCTACGTAGTGCCCATGTGACTTCATCACCTCAACTTCTGTATTATCATACTAGCTTTCAGATAAATGGTATCGCACGTTTTTTTCACCAGCCAGCAAGTGCAAGTACAGAGTTGAACAAATCGTAGGTAGAATAGCTAATACTCAGTCAAAACATGAATCACAGTAACACACAGCAGTGACAGCACACTAACTTGTTGCCCGCCTCTCTTTGTGATGGAGATAGCAGGCTATCGTTTTCTAAAATCATTTGTATAAATGTCCGAATAATTTTTTCCGAAACGGAAGGAGCTAACATTGTTTACAGTAGTATTTGTAACGGTCTCGATGCTTCAAATATCTATTTTCCGTTTTTTTTTTTTTGTGAAAGTGAGCTCAAGATTAAAGAAAACTACAAATTTAATCCTTTTTGCCTGAGGTTTCATTGTGACTGTGATTAATCTTTTCATGTGAAAGTGGTAAAGTAGTTTTCAAAGGTTTACGGCTTTACCCTCTTCTGAAAGAGCTCTAACTTGTAATAGAATGGCACAAATGTCTGCTTCTAGATTTGACAACTGAAGTCATAAGAGAGAAGAAAGACCAAGAAAATAGTAACAGAAGGAAGTGTGTGGAAAAAAGAACTCCTAAGATAGTTTCTAGTACTTACTCACAAGCTGACGATGAACTGGAAACAACAGCGCTGAATTGAGATTAAGGATATTCTGTCATTACAAAAATGAATGAAACAAAAAATTACATGCGCCTTTCACTGTCTATATCAGAATTTGTCTTTCATAATACTGTAAGTCGTGGATCATGAATCCTCTCCAACATTTCGAAACCTATAAAGTACACAAGAATCACTAATTCTGAGACGAATTTTAGCTATTTCAGGGGGAAAATTGAGTTCACCAACCTGACATGCTACAACTCAATCGATCTTCACAGATGAGTAGATGAGTCTCGTAAACCAGAAACAAGCATAGAAACCAATAGCACCAGTGAGCACGAAGAAAGCGTACGAGGCGATGAGCATGTACCCGAAGTACAACATTCCAGAAACAGGCTTGGTGATCTCTAGCTTGGTAAAGAAGTAGAATGCAGCATAGAGGAAGAGATAGAGAGCAGAAGAACCTGAAGTCAAGTACGACCTCCACCACCAGAGGTAGTCCTCACTGCACAGCTGGAAGTAGCAAAGAACAATGGTGATCTCCGCGCAGGTAACAATAAGGATGATAAGCACGATGAAGAGGAAACCGAAGATGTAGTAGAACTGGTGCAGCCAGATGGAGGTGAGGATAAAGAAGAGCTCGATAAAGACAGCACCAAAGGGTAGGATGCCTCCGATGAGGATAGAGAAGATGGGGTTCATGTACCAGGCTTGCTCAGGGATCTGCCTTGGGATTTTGTTGGTTTTGACAGGATCCTCAATTGTTTGCTTCCTAAACCCAACATAACTACCAACAAATACAAGAGGCACTGAGATACCAAACCACAAGAAGATGAGGGCAAACATTGTTCCAAATGGAACTGCCCCCGATGATTTTTCACCCCAAATGAGAGTGTTCAAGATGAAGAAAACAATGGCAATTGTTCCTGGGAACATGAACGCTGTCCTCAAAGCAATCCTCTTCCATTCTGTTCCTTTGAACATTTTGTATAGGCGGGCAGAGGCATAACCAGCAAAAATACCCATGAAGACCCACAGGAAGAGCATGGCTGTCATGAGTCCACCACGGTTTGATGGTGAGAGGAACCCAAGGACGGCAAACATCATGGTAACAAGCATCATTCCGAGGCACTGAACACCAGTACCAGCGTACACGCAGAGCAAGTCTGAGTTGCTAGGCGGCCTAAAAACATCCCCATGAACTAATTTCCAGCCAGTTTCCTCTTGGGCTTCCTCCTGAGTCTCGAGTTCATTGTACTTGGAGATGTCACGGTACAATGTACGCAACATGATCATGGCTACCATTCCCGAGAGGAAAAGAACAATCATCAAAGAGTTGACGATTGAAAACCAGTGAATCTGGTCATCACTCATCAGAAGATAAGCATCCCATCTAGAAGCCCACTTGACCTCACTGTCCTGCACCACAAAACAAGGAAACAGGATCCACATAAGCAATCAAGTTGACCACAACTTCATATTGGAAGTGATATGGACCCATCGTATTAGGTTGAGGTACATGTATAGATGCCTGCATTTGAAAATTACCTCGAATGAAACATCATATGTAAAAATGATTTCTTGCTTTTCTTCGACTTCCTGTGGATTGTTAGAGCTAGTAACTAAACGTCTAGCATGGGGGTCACAAGAAGTCAAACGGGTCTTCTCGCTCCATTCCCCTTCATATTCGTGTTTGACACTGGGGTATCACCAACACAAAAGGTTTATTAGTTTATTACATTTTCAGCAGAAGGCAGAAATGGAAATATTCTGTAACACACCCTGACAAGAAAGTTACCTGAAAGGCTTGACCTCAAATCCCACGATCCTTGACGCCTCAGTTAGTTCATCTCTATGGAATTTCACGGTGAATGACAGGTGGTTGTGGATGAAATACTTTTCCTCTTTGGTCTGGTATCAAGGTTTAAAAGTTTCAGAACAGCTGCGAAGTAAACATACAATTATAGTATATTATGTTGTTAAAAGGAGAGACTCACTCCAGCATATTGTCCTTTAAGCCCAACATAAAAACCAAGCTGGTAAACAGGAGTTGCATCCTGATCTCCACGTTTTATTGGCATTACAAGTGGAAGGTTATCCAGGATCCTAGAATCAGAAAATAGGTCATGATAAGCATACCAACACGTAAATGTAGGCAAACTATGCAAGGGAAGGAGACTGTCTCTTACATATTAACACGATATTCATCCTCAATAAATTCCTTGAACTCCTTTGCTGATTTGGTATCAAGAACTTTCCGGCAAACAACATTGCACATCTGTGGCTCCCTCATATTGAACTGCAAATATTCACAAAACATAGTTAGTCCTTGTCCTGGGCACATAACCCTAAACAAGAAAGACAAGAACTTCATCGTATCAAGAACTCACCACATATGGAGAATTTTCAATACGATCACCACGAAGAACTTCTCCGAGATTCTCCGCACTGTCGACTATTGAGTTTGGACGACAGTATGGAATAGAATAGTATGTGTATGGGAGCTGAGTCTTTATTGAGGTCAGCTTATTCACTTTCACCATCAACGCATCTCCCTGCAAACATAAACACAAAAACCAAAATTAAAACTTTACGTCATCTGAAACAGTTTAATTGCAGAACAAGATAGTCCATAAAGGAAAAAAGCAAAAGAAAACCAAAGAAAAAAGAAGTCTTTCACATTCGAATGACATAGGTTGCATAAGATCAACAAAGTCCCAAAGGATGAGAAACTGGTAAGTCACAAAGAACGGACTAAATTATATTGCGACACCTATCACCAACCAAAAAGCTAACAAACAAAAAATGTTGGCCGGTCATACTTGAACTCAAACTCGATAGTGAGTTATCTTTCGAGAAAATGGTAAGCAACCACTCACATAACCCATCAGTTACATGATGACCTACATTACATACATTACCAAAATCACTCATTTTCTTTGCTTATCCCTCCTTTATCTATCAAACCACACACTAGGCTTAACCAACTATACATAACTTTACTGAACCGCTCAATCCATGTTCTTTCACTCACTCGCTAATCCAATGCCATTCAGTCAGAACAGTCTTCTTCTAGATCACAACACAAACCCAAGAACACTTTTTGTCTTGTCACTTAAATCCAATCACTAATTAAGGATCACAAAAACTTGTGTGAACCAGACTGGGACAATAATGACTAGAAAAGGTTGATTAATGACCCATCGGTGGTCATTAGGGACCCCCCGTTAGTCATCAGTTACCCCAACGGGTTCACACAAATTTTCCCAATGAGGGGCTAACTAGCTAGTCAACTAGCTTAGCTGCTATAACTTGGGAAACACAACCTCTTATCTCATCTAATAATGTCAAACCATCACCTCCCCTCCTTTTCTTTCTTTCTTTTTGTTGGGTTTGTTCTTTTCCCTCCAAATCTAATAAAGGGTAATCAATCATAATAACACCCATGAGATGAGACAATCCTAAAGCTCCTAGCTAGCTAAGCTACTAATAACAACAAGATCAAACCCAACTTTCTTAAAACAAAAAAAAAAAAGACAACTCATTTTAATAAAATGATGTCAGTTATCCATGCATGTCAAACATTCACCATTTAAAAATATTAAATATCCAATATCAGATCCAAATTTCCTCTTTTTTCACAGCTCTTTAAACCCACCGACATTAATTGATTAATTAATTAAAACTATGAAATGGAAATAAATCGATCTGGATCAAACAAACAAACAAAATCAATAAACACAGTAAATAAGCTGAGAGGAGTGTGGGGAGACCTTGTCGAAATCCTGAGGGGCGACGCCGGGGAGGTAGAAGGAGAGAGCGCCGTGGAAGAGGAAGAGTAAGAAGAACAAGGTAGAGATCAGCGGTGAAGAAGGAAGAGGAACTTCCATGGCACGATTTGAGAAATGAGAGAGGAGAGAGAGTGGGATCGAGAAAGGAGAGAGTGGTGAAATGTCAGTGTGTCCAGTCTAGATATAGATCCGGAGGAAGGATTTATATTTTATTTCTTTATATTTATATTTATATTTATATTTATATTTATATTTATATTTATATTTATATTACCCTCCTTCTCTTTTACGCTTTATT
>ONZK01000749.1:13499-23734 GCA_900322385.1 Pharnaceum exiguum | reverse complement strand
TAATGGTGGATTGTTCATTACGTCATGATTAAATGATATGATATGGCAGTATGGTATGATATTGGACACACTCACTATTTGGGGTGGATTTTGTGCTAAGGGATGATTTGACTGTTTACTGGTATTGGGGTCTACAGTATGAAAAAAGGAAGGGTGATTAATAAGGAGGTAAAGGCAAAGGGAGGTTTATGGATCTATAAGCAAAGGGAGTAAGGGACTAGAAAATGAGCAATTTGCTGATCTAAAATATTAAATCAAGTTATTTTATGGACAAATAAATACACTACTAGGTAAATGTAAATTGAAGTAAGCATTGTTAACTTGTTTTGTTCACGTGTGATGTAACCTTTTGAGATGTGTTTTGTTAGTGTCATAGTGTACTACTCTATAGTCAAAGTATTATAACACATAACTCATTAGTCACCTCATATATATACTATTTAATCCATCGGGTTTATATCTGATATATTAAAGACTTATTGAAACTTAATTGAAATGAAAAAAATGCCCTGAATTGACTGGATTTTTTTTAAGGTAACACAGATTTACTTCATCTTATTTGTTGTATATTGTTTATCAAATATTGTTTTTTCCATTTATTTCAGAACCCCGTGAGTTCTTTTGCAAAGAACTAAATTTAAATTCCTATACTTATCATAAAACTCACCATTTTTAAAAATGGTGTATTAAAAACTTGCCGTAATTTATTTTTTCTTTTGTTGACAAGTCTTCAAACAATGCAAAGCATATATGATGGTGACTAAATAATAATAATAACTTGTGGAAGAATATTGTCTTATATTGAAAAAAGATGACATACTTGTTTTTTTGAGAATTAAAGAATGCTTTAGAAAATTATATATATGGAAGTGTTTAGCAAAAACCAAAGTGATTTCTGACAATATTTCTTTCTAAAAGTTTGTAATGTTAATTATAATAAAACAGAATACAAATTGTGAAAGTTATCGATGCACGGGTTTAAAATCTAGTATTGTCTTATATTGAAAAAAGATGACATACTTGTTTATTTGAGAATTTAAAAATATTATTACCAACATTTTTAAATGATGAAACTTCTCTTCATCTTTCTTTTTGTGTTTTGAACATCTCTATGTCTACTGCATTTCTGTGGTCTATCTCAGACTATCAGTTGTATCTCTCGCACTTCACTTCTGTCAACAGAAGAAAAAATACTGTAGCAACTAGCAAGGACGTCGTACCAATAACTTGCGCAATAATCAGGCAATGAGGCATCTCCGGAGTCTAGACTCTAGAGTAGTCCACAAAATGTGGTACGAAACTACTCACATACAGTTAAAGTATTGAGATTTGAGAGTATTGTTTGATACTTCGATCTTGTTACTTCTTCTTACGAGTTGATGATGAAGTCCAATGGGCTATCCAAAGACTATTTCAAAAACGTATTCTGTCCCTTGCCAAGGGGCTTTAGCACTAAAATAAAGTGGGCTGAAGTGACTTTAACAAGTGAGTTCAAGGGAAGTTGACCTCCCATCAAAAACATAAAAGCAATTGAAAGTTTGACATGAGTTACACACAGCTGGTAGATTGTTACTGAACAAACTGAATTGATTGCCATTCAATTGGGCTGAGAACTTAATATAAATCGTGGTGAAGAGGTCCTTATTGTCTACTTTAGAAGAAAAAAAAAATAGAATAATATTTTAGATTAGGAGCTCCTCCTCTCAAAAAAAAAAAACTCTCATCTTATCATTTAAGAGAATACGGAGTACAATTTAACTCGGTCAACCAATATCACATGCATTTGTATCATTATTGTGAATACCTAAGTTCGCCATCCAATCAATCATCCTATTTCCTTCTCGTGAAATATGCACCACCTTCCACTCTAATATCTATTTAAGGTATTCACGAGTATCAAAGATTAGAGTTCTAATTTTCCACGGTGCCTTCACCTCACCAATAACAACTTTAACTACCATCAAATTATCACCCTCAATAATTAATCTTCTCGTACCTAACTCGACCACCCTACGAACTTCATCTCACATATTAGTTGTTTCAGCTAAAAGAACTATAGAATCTCCCAAGGACCTAGTCCCGTCGCCAAAACAATACTGGCATCGTGGATTAGGTATCCAGCACTTGCACAATTATCAACCAATGATCTGTTAAAATTTAATTTTAGGAACCCACCCAGCAGTCTATTTCAAATGTTGTTTACATATGGTCTACTATACTTAGGTAAAGAATATCTCAAAATTGAGTGAAGCAAAGGTAAATGTGACTTTTTGGGCACCGAAAAAAGCTTGTGGTAAGTGTGAAATATGTGGGTGGCAAAACATTTTGCCACTGTAAATGATGCTCTAATAAGATTACTAACTAATGATATTTGAAAGATGACTAATAGCATATGATATAATGCTTTATAAAAACACCTACACCTGAATGTACATAAAATTAAGGATATTTTACGTTTTGGTGCCATGAGGTTTGGCCTAATTATGAATTGGTGTCCCGAGGTTTGGATATTATTTTTTGGTGACCTGAGGTTTGGTGCCGTTAGCTTTTTAGTGGTTTGACCGTTAAGTTGAAGGGTTGACTGTTAAAATCGGTGACGTGGCAGTTGATTTTCAAATTTATGAATGTTAAATGTCCAATTAATATTTTAATACTTTGAGGGTGTATATGTCAAATGAAAAATACCTTAATGTCACAATGATAATGTAAAATACCGATATGTCCAAATGGATGAAAGAAAAATACCATTTTGGGTATTTGGGGGTGAAAAAAAGAAGTGTCAAATTTTTTTAGGTAAAAAGACTTAAGTGCCCTTGTTTTTAACAGTCAAACATGGCACTTAACGGTCAAACCACTAAAAAGCTAACGGCACCAAATCTCAGGTCACCAAAAAAATAATATGCAAATCTCGAGACACCAATTCATAATTAGGCCAAACCTCATGACAACAAAACGTAGAATATCCTAAAATTATTGTACATAAAAGTAATGTACAATCGAAGATGAAGATGAGAAAAAACTCTAAACAAGATAAAAGAAACCAAAAGCAATTAAGATATGCACTAGCTCCCTATGGAAGAGATTAATGGTCCCCTACATTGGGATGAAGGGCAGCCAAAAGGGGCTCAAGTCGCCAACCAAAGTCATCATATAGGAATGGAGCCCGTGGATTTGAAAGAATAACATAAACCATCATAAGTTTCTTATGATATGTGATGATTGGCTTTGAGTTATTTGCATGCGCATGCCTAAAATTGGGTTCATGATGAATATTAGTACTAATTGTTAACTTTCCAAATAACAATAATTGATTCCTTAGAGGCTATGTAGCCACACACACACATGGGATCATATAATTTGGTTAATATGCGTACATAGTCCTTCTATTCATGGGCGTCGAGTTTCATCTTGATCGATGTACGTTAGTGCACGGGGCAGAATGTACTTCACAACTAGTCTATAGACCATCATTAATCTATCTACGGAGTAGTTAGTAAGGGGCTTCATTCATCCGTATAATGAGGCTGATGGTGATAAAATTGTACGGATCGGAACAAGTTTCGGCCATTGGGCCGCGTACTCTTTTCCAAATTCCAATTGAGCTACGGAGTACAAATTTGTTGTTTGGCGATTGAACATCACGAAGGTTCTTCACTTCTTCTCCAGAGTAAGAAATTATTACCAGTTCAGCAGTTCTAGTATAGGACTTGTGGCAATTAATCAATGTTCGTCGAGCACCCTACTAGGCTACAAAGCCAAAGAGAGGCCTAAACCATTTATTCACTTATTGTAACACATTGGGACCAAGCACAACAATAAAAGGCCAAAAGAGCAACATCCTTGTAATTAAGGTTGTGTGTAGAATATCCTTGTGTGTAGGCATTCAGAATGGTTGAATTGGTTTCCCACATTTGTGACCTACCAGGCTCAAACGAATTAATGGTATCCCCTTATCAAGTTGGATCCTCTCGACCTATTAGTTCGGGCATGTAGGCCAAGTTTGGATCGGGACACTAGTTCAATTCGAAATATTTTCGGGTCGGGAAACATTCGTGTTTAGTAATTTTCGGGATCTAGTCGAGTTAGGGTGTGTTTTGGTCGGCTGGGAAGATATGAACTGAAACTGAACTGAATTGAAAAACACTGAAAAAAAATGAACTGAACTGAAAAAAACTGAAGAAAACTGAATTTATCTGAAAAACACTAAAAGCAGTTATAACTTATAACTATAAATGAAAAAAACTGAAAAACGCTGAACTGAATTGAACTGAAAAAAACTGAACTGAACTGAACTGAAAAAAACTGATCTGTAACACTACCGACGAACAAAACACACCCTTAGTCCGGTTCCAAAATTAGAAGTCCTATTTCAATCTAATTATTCTACGGTCAAAGCAGCTTGTATCGTGTCTATAATCTGACAAAACGAACACAACTTAAATAAAGTACTTCTACTTGGCCCGAGTGATTTTTTTTATTAGAGGAGATGATCTAAACTGAAGTGGAAATGCCTCTAGTATTTTATATCTCAAAATACCACATTTTTGAGTGAATTTTCCATTCAGAAAAAAATTGAAAGAAGCCCATATAAAACTGTATTTTATCAAATAGCAGTGAAGTGAACAAACTATAGTAATCTAGAAATGGGTAATTAAAAGTTCCCAAAGGCCATGTTATCCTCAACTTGTTCTCAAGGACAAATGCTCGATTCAACTTAATTTATATTATGAGCTTAAGAAATTCTGATACCGACTTCAATTTATCATAATTTGATGTCTCAAAATGTACTTTTTGAATAGCTCAATGTTGATAAAATTTGGTAAGTAATAGAGTGATAAGATAAGAAAACAATAGTTTATATTCAAGATAAAATTTCAATTCACTTTAGTTCAATTTGGCTAAAATTAAGTTGAAAAGAAGAGAAATAAAGTACAATGCTTAGGGCACAGTCTTTTAGAGCTTAGTTGTACTCAAGTTGAACATTAAACAATATTCAATTTCGTGTAGGATGTAAATTAAATTTAAAATTGAATAAAATGGACTGAACTAATAAAGTAAATGTTTGAAAAATTAGGTGGTAATGTTCTTTAGAAATGAAGAACATGCTCATATTTAAAATGATCTACACTAAATTAAGTGCCAGTTATAGAATGTTACACAAAAAATAAAAAAACTTAAGGGTGTTTTTTGTTCGTGTATAAGAGTCCAAACATAATCTGAATTGAATTGGAAAAAATTGAATACAGTGATCATTATAACTAAAATTGAATTGAAAGATACTAAATTAAATTGAAAAATCTGAATTGTAAATTTACATATGAATAAAGCACAATCTCAGTTTTACAATTCTAAAAGATGAAAATGCGGTTTTTTTTTTGAATATGCATTTTTTAAGTAGCGACAATTAATCGCCGACCGAAAGAGGAGTTTCAACTCTTGAACATCAATTTTTGTTGTAATGCCTTGATAGTCAACAATTTGTCACTTTGTTAGTAAAATACTTCAATGCCATCATTAAATTAGACAGATGTGCAAAAGTCAAAGTGAGACTCTAGTGTCAACGTAAAACAATTACTCGTGATCAACACATTATAATACACACGCCACAAGACTAGTTAATCCGCGCCGAAGGCCAAAAACTTTGATTAATGCACTAATTGGCAATTGAAATCACATTCCTTGAACAAAAAAGTCAATTGAGTAGGACTATTAGAAACATTTGAACACGTGCAAGAGGAGTGTGAAACAAGGTCAATCATGTATGAAAACAGAACAAAAGTACGTATTCACCCGGTACTAAAATGGCTTAACTGATCAAGAACTCGATTTCCGACCTTGTTCCAAAATTTCGAACGAAGACATTCTATATCAGTTTCTCACCAGACCAGATAGCTATTCTGAAGAAATATTTTCTGATCATCTATCATCTTTTCAATCTCCCTTGACTTGTGCGACATATGCAGTGACATATTTATGAAGATCGATGTAACAGTGTGCTACTGCTACGTTAGCTAGATATATGCCCGGCCTGTTTTAAAATAGAATACGTTAGCAGAATAGCTTTTGAGTTAGTTATGTACAGTAGTACATAATTTACTAAATTTTGGATGAGTTTCAAATGAGTGGTATAATAACGTACGGTAGGAGGGTAAAATGAGTTGCAAAAGATTAAGGGTGTGTACTAAATGCTGTTAAAATTATAGCCAAACTGAGGCTGTGTTTTGTTCTTCTGTAATACAGTTTAGTTTCTTTCAGTTCAATTCAGTTTTAATTATAATTTTAACTGTCTTCGGTTTTTTTTCGGTTCAATTTTGTTTTTTCAGTTTCAGTTCATATACTTCCATCCGCGCTAAAACCATGAATTGAAAAAAAAACAGAAATGTAACATTATAGATTAGCAAAAGACAGCTAAGTATATAGGAAATGTGAAACCTAGAGCGAATATTAGCAAAAATGTTGCCAGCTCATGCAAGTTTAACTAAAG
Organism: Pharnaceum exiguum; assembly: GCA_900322385.1. Lineage (NCBI taxonomy): Eukaryota > Viridiplantae > Streptophyta > Magnoliopsida > Caryophyllales > Molluginaceae > Pharnaceum > Pharnaceum exiguum. Next base: position 17,250 of record ONZK01000749.1, on the reverse strand, counting down.
CCTAAAAGTAGTTTAGTCCAATTCAACGTTTCAACTGCACTGTGGATAATGAAAACAGGTTATTACCAGCTCTTACATTAAGCAGACAGATTAGGCTGCTGACAAGCAAGCAAGCAAATACAGTAACAAAGAAGGGGGCAAAAGAGTCATAAGAGTAGGATAATATAGAAGATAAGCTGTCTTGAGTCGACCTTAGCTTGCATGCTTTAACGGCACAAAAAGCTCCTCAAAAGCTCCCCCCATACACACCCACACCCTCTATTACTTTCTCTCTCCACTATTACTATCACAATTACACTCTGTAAATCCATCACATAACTCACAAACAGTGTCCTCACTCTTACTCTTCCCTTTTTCTCCCTACCCCTCTCCTGCATTTTCCTCTGCACTGTCATATGTCATAACCGTGTGCAGGTCAGGTCAATCATATTTAAAAGAAAAAAGGAGGGAAATTCAGAAAAAACTGTTGATCATCATTTATTACCATTTTCCTAGCTATTTGCTCAAGAGGGTCATCGAGATTTGTGTCAGCTGAGAAATACATACAGTAATGTAATGTTTTTCAACCATTTTTCATCAGAGATATAATGGCAAAGGCGGCTAGCTAGCCAAAGAGGAGTTAATATTGTCATTATTATTTAATACTACGTAGCTAGCTACTAGCTTGTTAGCTACGTACGTACGTGGTCAGTGTGATATGATATATCTTTCTGATAGAGAAAGATGGGGGTGTTTACGTTTGTGTTGAGGGGACATGCCATTTAATGCTCCCCCTTAGTCTTATAGTTATGTCAAGCAAAGGAAAGGATAATATAAGTAGATAAAGCTTCTTTCTTTCTTTTTTACAAAAAAAAGATTTATTTTGGGGCAGTTGGGTGTTTTGTTTGCAGCAAAGTTAAGATTTTGCAGAGGTTTCAAGAGTGAGAGAGTGAGAGTGAGAGAGAGAGAGTAATAATAGTGTTTTAGAGAGAGGTACAGGGAAGCACAAGTTGGGTAGCATTTTTTATTTCTTTGTTCTTTTTTTTCTGTTGAAGTTTCTCAATTCTCATTGTCTTCCCTTACTTTGAAGGAAAGGTTATTTCATTGCATGCTTTCTGGGTGTCATTCTGAATTATATTCAGTGTTTTTGAGAAAGAATATAGCTTTTGGTTGAAGATACTTCTTGGGGTTCTTTGAAAGTGAGTTAATTAGTGTGTTAAGGGGTGTTTGAGTATCTGGGTTAAGGAAGAAAAAATAAAGGAAAAATGAAGTTCATGAAGCTGGGATCAAAGCCTGATACATTTCAGTCAGATGGAAGTACTGTGAGGTGAGTTACCATCTTGAACATTTCCTTCATTTTTTAACTTTATATTTTCCCTTTTGAAATTATGCTGAATTTGTGTACATTTGCATCATGATTTTGGTTCTATACTTTAATTTTGTTGTTTTCTCCTTTTATGTACATGAATGTTCTGTCTGATTTGTATGATGCTCTGCCTGAAAATGAAAGTTCATCACAGTTGACAATTCTGTAGGTGACAGTGCAACCACTATCTTTGGTTGCTGTGGGGGAAATTTTAGTGATGAGAATTTGTAGTATGTCACAGGGGGTTTGTAATTAGTAGATTCTGTCAGTTCAATGCTCTGAATACAGCAGGAAAAAGGTGAAATGAAAAAAAATAAAGATATAAAACATGCATGTTTCTCATGTCAGTTTTGTTCTTTTTTATCTTTCACATTTTTGGTGAGAAAAGTTGAGTGAGTAAGGGTTTGAGAGGGGTTAAAGAGACAGGTGAAACCAGGCATGGGGTTTTGGGGCCCTAGTTGAACTGGTGCAATTGGGAAAGTGGTCCACTAGTTGATCTGTGGCTGAATGATGGTGGATGATGGTTGGTGGTCCTAAAAGGAATGCTTGTCATAGGGCTGGACTTTCCAGCCTTGCTCCCTTTCTACTTAATTAACTACTTAAGTGTTGGTGATCCATGATTTAATTATTTCAACTTTAATTGTTAATTACATAATAAGAAAGGAAAAGGAGGGAATTAGGGGATCTGATGGTGTTGTACTTTGTCAAGTCTGCTGTCTGGTGGTGATTGTATTCTGTTCCATTGCCTTTTCGAATGGTGGTAGTGCTTGTATTATGTTCCATTGCTTTCTCTATGGTGGATGAACAGTTCTTTCGTGGTCGACTCAGCTCCTATCGGGACATTTTGTGAATTATGGCCTTATCATCAGTCTTACTTTCTGGTTTCCAACCCACCATTGTTTCTTGCTGAGAGTTGCTATCTGGTCGTGGTCGGCGACAAGGAGGGTAAACCTAATACCCCCCTCTTGGATATCTTGGATTTAGGGGTACACAATATAGCAATCCAAGAATCCCTGAAAGATGTTGGGATTCTTGGAGTGCACTTGTTTTTTGTTACCAAAGGGCTGAAGGAGGTGTCTAGGTGTGGGTGGCTGGGTATTGGACACGGCAAAGCTGGTGGATGTGTCAGGATCAACCACTTGTTTCTGGTCGTTTGGCCACACGGACACATGTTGAGGGTGGGCTGTCAGCCGCTGTCTATCTGTGTGGGGTATCGTTCTTATCAGTGGGGATTGGATTTGCGGGCTGTTATGGAGTCCCGGTCCTTTTGGACAAGAAGTGTATTGGCTTTTTGTAGTGGGCTAAATTGTACGATAGTTTGAGCATCTGTTCATGTACTGCCATGACACTGAATATGACTTTCTGCATTTTAGCGTTGTTGTTGTCCCTCTCTCCCCTATCAAGTTATGGGATGCAGTATGCTGTGTGGTCACATCTGTCAATTTTTCTCTTAGTTTTTTTTTAACTACTTTTACATTTGGTGGTGGCTGGTGGGGCATTTGGAATACCAATGACCCTAATATTGGTGAAGCATCTTGAGTGTGCTTGAACATCATCAATTATCTATGGTTCATGTTGATGTAAAAAGTTTTAGACTTTTAGTGATGTCTAGACTCTAATTTTCAGGTCCATCAATTCTCCTGAAGTCATATTATGTTCTTGTTTTAAACCAGAAAAGATAAAAGAAGTAGTAGGTCTTCTGAGATTTGCTTTTGCACAAGTTTATTGTTCTTCGGGATGTAAATATATATGTCAGCAATATAGGTGAAGCTCTCAGTATCTTCGATTTGCTTACGGTTAGGTTTGCTGACATAGTGACATGCAAAGGAAAGATGGCAGACAAAAATTAGAAGAAGCTGAGTGAGTCTTAGCTAGTGTGTCAGTGTCCATGTCTCCCTCTCTCCTGCACATGACAAGAAATGTTGCACACAGTTATGTCCATGCATCGTATTTGATTGCTAGTTACTGAATATTGGAGAAACAACTGGTGGCTGTTTGTTGTGGGATCTAGATGTTGAACAAATGTTGCGTTCTGGGCTTCTAGGATGGTCCAATGAGATTTTTGTGCATAGTCCATTAATCTATAGTGTCACTACAATATTGTGAAATGTTACTGGAAGAGCCACGAGGTAGACAATAAAAGTTCCCCCCTCACCCCCCAGATGCTTTCCATAAAATAATTTTGCAAGAAAAGATGAAAAGATGTCACCTGTCATGGGGGTAAGCTAAGAAACGGTAATGTAAGCTCTAAAACAATTTAATGACAGACCAGATAACATGGCCATTCATCATTCCTAATATGTTTTTAAACTCATTTTTTCTCATTAAAGCAGGGAATGAAATTCTCGTGCTGATGTGATCTCTGTTCTTGCAGATACGTCTCCTCTGATCTTGCAACAGATGTTG